>JAIUSX010000850.1:0-25048 GCA_026573805.1 Hesperophylax magnus | reverse complement strand
CTATGGTACCAAAAATGCTGAAATTTTGGATTCCAGTTAAGAATCTTGGTCTTAAGCGAAATCAGTCAAGAAATCTTTAATAAGTAGAATTTCTCTAAAAATCATCATGCTTATGGGCACTTTGCAAGACTTGGGTTCGGACTTTGAAAGCGATTTAAGGATTTATGGTACCAAAAAGCTGAAATTAGGGAATTGTGATAAAAATCGTGGTACAAAGCTCAATCAGTATTAAAATCTGCAAAAGTTGCATTTCTGGAAAAATCATCATTCTTTTGGGCACTTTGCAAGACTTGGGTTCGGTCTTTAAACGCCATTATTTTATTCTCTATGGTACCAAAAAGGCTGAAATTCTGGGAGTGCGATAAGAATCATGGTACAAAGCTAAATTAATATTAAAATCCGCAAAAAGTTGCATTTCTGGAAAAATCATCATTCTTTTGTGCACTTTGCAAGACTTGGGTTCGGACTTTAAAAGCTATTGTTTCAGGCTCTATGGTATCAATAGGGCTGAAACTTTGGATTCCATACAAGAATCTTGGACATATGTGAAATCAGTCAAAAAATCTGCCAAAAGTTGGATTTCTGGAAAAATCATCATTCATATGGGCACTTTACAAGACTTGGGTTTGGACTTTAAAAGCAATTTTTTCAGGCTCTATGGCAAAGAAAGTGCTCAAATTTTGGAATTGTGATAAAAATCACAGAACAAAGCTAAATTGCTCTTAAAATCAGCAAAAAGTTGAATTTCTCGAAAAATCATCATTGTTATGGGCACTTTGTAAGACTTGGGTTCAGACTTTTAAAGCTATTGTTTCAGGCTCTATGGTACTTATAGGACTGAAACTTTGGATTCCAGACAAGAATCTTGGACTTGTGTGAAATCAGTCAAAAAATCTCCAAAAAGGTGCATTCCTAGAAAAATCATCATTCTTATGGGCACTTTGCAAGACTTGGGTTCGGTCTTTAAAAGCCATTATTTCATGCTCTATGGTACCAAAAATGCTGAAATTTCGGATTCCAGTTAAGAATCTTGGTCTTAAGCGAAATCCGTCAAAAAATCTTTAAAAAATTGAATTTCTATAAAAATCATCATTCTTATGGGCAATTTGCAAGACTTGGGTTCGGTCCTTAAAAGCCAATATTTTATTCTCTATGACGACAAAAAGGCTGAAATTCTGGGATTGCGATAAGAATCATGGTACAAAGCTAAATTAATATTAAAATCCGCAAAAAGTTGCATTTCTGGAAAAATCATCATTCTTTTGTGCACTTTGCAAGACTTGGGTTCGGACTTTAAAAGCTATTGTTTCAGGCTCTATGGTATCAATAGGGCTGAAACTTTGGATTCCATACAAGAATCTTGGACATATGTGAAATCAGTCAAAAAATCTGCCAAAAGTTGGATTTCTGGAAAAATCATCATTCATATGGGCACTTTACAAGACTTGGGTTTGGACTTTAAAAGCAATTTTTTCAGGCTCTATGGCAAAGAAAGTGCTCAAATTTTGGAATTGTGATAAAAATCACAGAACAAAGCTAAATTGCTCTTAAAATCAGCAAAAAGTTGAATTTCTCGAAAAATCATCATTGTTATGGGCACTTTGTAAGACTTGGGTTCAGACTTTTAAAGCTATTGTTTCAGGCTCTATGGTACTTATAGGACTGAAACTTTGGATTCCAGACAAGAATCTTGGACTTGTGTGAAATCAGTCAAAAAATCTCCAAAAAGGTGCATTCCTAGAAAAATCATCATTCTTATGGGCACTTTGCAAGACTTGGGTTCGGTCTTTAAAAGCCATTATTTCATGCTCTATGGTACCAAAAATGCTGAAATTTCGGATTCCAGTTAAGAATCTTGGTCTTAAGCGAAATCAGTCAAGAAATCTTTAAAAAGTAGAATTTCTCTAAAAATCATCATTCTTATGGGCACTTTGCAAGACTTGGGTTCGGACTTTAAAAGTCATCATTTAAGGCTATATGGTACCAAGAAGGCTGAAATTTTGTGATTGTGATAAGAATCATGGTACAAAGTCAAATCAGTTTTGAAATCTCAAAAAAGTTGCATTCCTGGAAAAATCATTATTCTTATGGGCACTTTGCAAGACTTGGGTTCGGTCTTTAAAAGCCATTATTTTATTCTCTATGGTACCAAAAAGGCTGAAATTCTGGGATTGTGATAAGAATCATGGTTCAAAGCTAAATCAGTATTAAAATCCGCAAAAAGTTGCATTTCTGGAAAAATCATCATTCTTATGGGCACTTTGCAAGACTTGGGTTCGGACTTTGAAAGCGATTTAAGGATTTATGGTACCAAAAAAGCTGAAATTTTGGAATTGTGATAAGAATCATGGTACAAAGTCAAATCAGTTTTGAAATCTCAAAAAAGTTGCATTCCTGGAAAAATCATTATTCTTATGGGCACTTTGCAAGACTTGGGTTCGGTCTTTAAAAGCCATTATTTTATTCTCTATGGTACCAAAAAGGCTGAAATTCTGGGAGTGCGATAAGAATCATGGTACAAAGCTAAATAAATATTAAAATCCGCAAAAAGTTGCTTTTCTGGAAAAATCATCATTCGTTTGTGCACTTTGCAAGACTTGGGTTCGGACATTAAAAGCTATTGTTTCATGCTCTATGGTATCAATAGGACTGAAACTTTGGATTCCATACAAGAATCTTGGACATATAATAAATCAGTCAAAAAATCTCCCAAAAGTTGGATTTCTGGAAAAATCATCATTCATATGGGCACTTTGCAAGACTTGGGTTCGGACTTTAAAAGCTATTGTTTCATGCTCTATGGTATCAATAGGGCTGAATCTTTGGATTCCTGACAAGAATCTTGGACTTGTGTGAAATCAGTCAAAAAATCTCCAAAAAGGTGCATTCCTTGAAAAATCATCATTCATATGGGCACTTTGCAAGACTTGGGTTCGGTCTTTAAAAGCAATTATTTTATTCTCTTTGGTGACAAAAAGGCTGAAATTCTGGGATTGCGATAAGAATCATGTTACAAAGCTAAATTAATATTTAAATCCGCAAAAAGTTGCATTTGTGGAAAAATCATCATTCTTTTGGGCACTTTGCAAGACTTGGGTACGGTCTTTAAAAGCCATTATTTTATTCTCTATGGTACCAAAAGGGCTGAAATTCTGGGAGTGCGATAAGAATCATGGTACAAAGCTAAATTAATATTTAAATCCGCAAAAGTTGCATTTCTGGAAAAATCATCATTCTTTTGTGCACTTTGCAAGACTCGGGTTCGGTCTTTAAAAGCCATTATTTCATGCTCTATGGTACCAAAAATGCTGAAATTTTGGATTCCAGTTAAGAATCTTGGTCTTAAGCGAAATCAGTCAAGAAATCTTTAATAAGTAGAATTTCTCTAAAAATCATCATGCTTATGGGCACTTTGCAAGACTTGGGTTCGGACTTTGAAAGCGATTTAAGGATTTATGGTACCAAAAAAGCTGAAATTAGGGAATTGTGATAAAAATCGTGGTACAAAGCTCAATCAGTATTAAAATCTGCAAAAAGTTGCATTTCTGGAAAAATCATCATTCTTTTGGGCACTTTGCAAGACTTGGGTTCGGTCTTTAAACGCCATTATTTTATTCTCTATGGTACCAAAAAGGCTGAAATTCTGGGAGTGCGATAAGAATCATGGTACAAAGCTAAATTAATATTAAAATCCGCAAAAAGTTGCATTTCTGGAAAAATCATCATTCTTTTGTGCACTTTGCAAGACTTGGGTTCGGACTTTAAAAGCTATTGTTTCAGGCTCTATGGTATCAATAGGGCTGAAACTTTGGATTCCATACAAGAATCTTGGACATATGTGAAATCAGTCAAAAAATCTGCCAAAAGTTGGATTTCTGGAAAAATCATCATTCATATGGGCACTTTACAAGACTTGGGTTTGGACTTTAAAAGCAATTTTTTCAGGCTCTATGGCAAAGAAAGTGCTCAAATTTTGGAATTGTGATAAAAATCACAGAACAAAGCTAAATTGCTCTTAAAATCAGCAAAAAGTTGAATTTCTCGAAAAATCATCATTGTTATGGGCACTTTGTAAGACTTGGGTTCAGACTTTTAAAGCTATTGTTTCAGGCTCTATGGTACTTATAGGACTGAAACTTTGGATTCCAGACAAGAATCTTGGACTTGTGTGAAATCAGTCAAAAAATCTCCAAAAAGGTGCATTCCTAGAAAAATCATCATTCTTATGGGCACTTTGCAAGACTTGGGTTCGGTCTTTAAAAGCCATTATTTCATGCTCTATGGTACCAAAAATGCTGAAATTTCGGATTCCAGTTAAGAATCTTGGTCTTAAGCGAAATCCGTCAAAAAATCTTTAAAAAATTGAATTTCTATAAAAATCATCATTCTTATGGGCAATTTGCAAGACTTGGGTTCGGTCCTTAAAAGCCAATATTTTATTCTCTATGACGACAAAAAGGCTGAAATTCTGGGATTGCGATAAGAATCATGGTACAAAGCTAAATTAATATTAAAATCCGCAAAAAGTTGCATTTCTGGAAAAATCATCATTCTTTTGTGCACTTTGCAAGACTTGGGTTCGGACTTTAAAAGCTATTGTTTCAGGCTCTATGGTATCAATAGGGCTGAAACTTTGGATTCCATACAAGAATCTTGGACATATGTGAAATCAGTCAAAAAATCTGCCAAAAGTTGGATTTCTGGAAAAATCATCATTCATATGGGCACTTTACAAGACTTGGGTTTGGACTTTAAAAGCAATTTTTTCAGGCTCTATGGCAAAGAAAGTGCTCAAATTTTGGAATTGTGATAAAAATCACAGAACAAAGCTAAATTGCTCTTAAAATCAGCAAAAAGTTGAATTTCTCGAAAAATCATCATTGTTATGGGCACTTTGTAAGACTTGGGTTCAGACTTTTAAAGCTATTGTTTCAGGCTCTATGGTACTTATAGGACTGAAACTTTGGATTCCAGACAAGAATCTTGGACTTGTGTGAAATCAGTCAAAAAATCTCCAAAAAGGTGCATTCCTAGAAAAATCATCATTCTTATGGGCACTTTGCAAGACTTGGGTTCGGTCTTTAAAAGCCATTATTTCATGCTCTATGGTACCAAAAATGCTGAAATTTCGGATTCCAGTTAAGAATCTTGGTCTTAAGCGAAATCAGTCAAGAAATCTTTAAAAAGTAGAATTTCTCTAAAAATCATCATTCTTATGGGCACTTTGCAAGACTTGGGTTCGGACTTTAAAAGTCATCATTTAAGGCTATATGGTACCAAGAAGGCTGAAATTTTGTGATTGTGATAAGAATCATGGTACAAAGTCAAATCAGTTTTGAAATCTCAAAAAAGTTGCATTCCTGGAAAAATCATTATTCTTATGGGCACTTTGCAAGACTTGGGTTCGGTCTTTAAAAGCCATTATTTTATTCTCTATGGTACCAAAAAGGCTGAAATTCTGGGATTGTGATAAGAATCATGGTTCAAAGCTAAATCAGTATTAAAATCCGCAAAAAGTTGCATTTCTGGAAAAATCATCATTCTTATGGGCACTTTGCAAGACTTGGGTTCGGACTTTGAAAGCGATTTAAGGATTTTATGGTACCAAAAAAGCTGAAATTTTGGAATTGTGATAAGAATCATGGTACAAAGTCAAATCAGTTTTGAAATCTCAAAAAAGTTGCATTCCTGGAAAAATCATTATTCTTATGGGCACTTTGCAAGACTTGGGTTCGGTCTTTAAAAGCCATTATTTTATTCTCTATGGTACCAAAAAGGCTGAAATTCTGGGAGTGCGATAAGAATCATGGTACAAAGCTAAATAAATATTAAAATCCGCAAAAAGTTGCTTTTCTGGAAAAATCATCATTCGTTTGTGCACTTTGCAAGACTTGGGTTCGGACATTAAAAGCTATTGTTTCATGCTCTATGGTATCAATAGGACTGAAACTTTGGATTCCATACAAGAATCTTGGACATATAATAAATCAGTCAAAAAATCTCCCAAAAGTTGGATTTCTGGAAAAATCATCATTCATATGGGCACTTTGCAAGACTTGGGTTCGGACTTTAAAAGCTATTGTTTCATGCTCTATGGTATCAATAGGGCTGAATCTTTGGATTCCTGACAAGAATCTTGGACTTGTGTGAAATCAGTCAAAAAATCTCCAAAAAGGTGCATTCCTTGAAAAATCATCATTCATATGGGCACTTTGCAAGACTTGGGTTCGGTCTTTAAAAGCAATTATTTTATTCTCTTTGGTGACAAAAAGGCTGAAATTCTGGGATTGCGATAAGAATCATGTTACAAAGCTAAATTAATATTTAAATCCGCAAAAAGTTGCATTTGTGGAAAAATCATCATTCTTTTGGGCACTTTGCAAGACTTGGGTACGGTCTTTAAAAGCCATTATTTTATTCTCTATGGTACCAAAAGGGCTGAAATTCTGGGAGTGCGATAAGAATCATGGTACAAAGCTAAATTAATATTTAAATCCGCAAAAAGTTGCATTTCTGGAAAAATCATCATTCTTTTGTGCACTTTGCAAGACTCGGGTTCGGTCTTTAAAAGCCATTATTTCATGCTCTATGGTACCAAAAATGCTGAAATTTTGGATTCCAGTTAAGAATCTTGGTCTTAAGCGAAATCAGTCAAGAAATCTTTAATAAGTAGAATTTCTCTAAAAATCATCATGCTTATGGGCACTTTGCAAGACTTGGGTTCGGACTTTGCAAGCGATTTAAGGATTTATGGTACCAAAAAAGCTGAAATTAGGGAATTGTGATAAAAATCGTGGTACAAAGCTCAATCAGTATTAAAATCTGCAAAAAGTTGCATTTCTGGAAAAATCATCATTCTTATGGCCACTTTGCAAGACTTGGGTTCGAGCTTTAAAAGCCATTATTTCAGGTTCTATGGCACCAAAATGGCTGAAATTTTAGAATTGTGATGAGAATCATGGTACAAAGCTAAATCAGTTTTGAAATCTCCAAAAAGTTGCATTCCTGGAAAAATCATTATTCTTATGGGCAGTGTGCAAGTTTTGGGTTCGGCCTTTTAAAGCCATTATTTCAGGCTCTATGGTACCAAAAACGCTGAAACTTTGAATTCCAGACAAGAATCTTGGACTTGTGTGAAGTCAGTCAAAAAATTTCCAAAAAGTTGCATTTCTGGAAAAATCATCATTCATATAGGCACTTTGCAAAACTTGGGTTCGGACTTTAGAAGCCATAATTTAAGGCTCTATGGTAGCAAAAAGGCTGAAATTTTAGAATTGTGATGAGAATCATGGTACAAAGCTAAATCAGTTTTAAAATCCGCAAAAAGTTGTATTTCTGGAATAATCATCATTCTTATGGGCACTTTGCCAGACTTGGGTTCAGAATTTAAAAGCCATTTTTTCAGGCTCTAGAGCACCAAAAGTTCTTAAATTTTTGAATATTGATAAGAATCATGGTACAAAGCTTAATCAGTATTAAAATCTGCAAAAAGTTGCAACCCTGGAAAAATCGTCATTCTTATGGGCACTTTGCAAGACTTGGGTTCGGACTTTAATAGCCATTATTTCAGGCTCTATGGTACCAAAAAGGCTGAAACTTTGAATTCCAGACAAGAATCTTGGACTTGTGTGAAGTCAGTCAAAAAATCTCCAAAAAGTTGCATTTCTGGAAAAATCATCATTCATATGGGCACTTTGCAAAACTTGGGTTCGGACTTTAGAAGCCATAATTTAAGGCTCTATGGTAGCAAAAAGGCTGAAATTTTAGAATTGTGATGAGAATCATGGTACAAAGCTAAATCAGTTTTGAAATCTTCAAAAAGTTGCATTCCTGGATTAATCATTTTTCATATGGGACCCTTTGCAAGACTTGGGTTCGGTCTTTAAAAGCCATTATTTAATGCTCTATGGTACCGAAAATGCTGAAATTTCGGATTCCAGTTAAGAATCTTGGTCTTAAGCGAAATCAGTCAAGAAATCTTTAAAAAGTAGAATTTCTATAAAAATCATCATTCTTATGGGCACTTTGCAAGACTTGGGTTCGGTCTTTAAAAGCCATTATTTTCTTCTCTATGGAGACAAAAAGGCTGAAATTCTGGGATTGTGATAAGAATCCTGGTACAAAGCTAAATTAATATTAAAATCCGCAAAAAGTTGCATTTCTGGAAAAATCATCAGTCTTTTGTGCACTTTGCAAGACGTGGGTTCGGACTTTAAAAGCTATTGTTTCATGCTCTATGGTATCAATAGGGCTGAACCTTTGGATTCCAGACAGAAATCTTGGACTTATGTGAAATCAGTCAAAAAATTTCCTTAAAGTTGGATTTCTGGAAAAATCATCATTCATATGGGCAATTTACAAGACTTGGGTTTGGACTTTAAAGCAATTTTTTCAGGCTCTATGGCAACAAAAGTGCTCAAATTTTGGAATTGTGATAAAAATCATAGAACAAAGCTAAATTGCTCTTAAAATCACCAAAAAGTTGAATTTCTCGAAAAATCATCCTTGTTATGGGCACATTGTAAGACTTGGGTTCAGACTTTTAAAGCTATTGTTTCAGGCTCTATGGTACTTATAGGACTGAAACTTTGGATTCCAGACAAGAATCTTGGACTTATGTGAAATCAGTCAAAAAATCTCCAAAAAGGTGCATTCCTAGAAAAATCATCATTCATATGGGCACTTTGCAAGAGTTGGGTTCGGTCTTTAAAAGCCATTATTTCATGCACTATGGTACCAAAAATGATGAAATTTCGGATTCCATTTAAGAATCTTGGTCTTAAGCGAAATCAGTCAAGAAATCTTTAAAAAGTAGAATTTCTCTAAAAATCATCATTCTTATGGGCACTTTGCAAGACTTGGGTTCGGACTTTGAAAGCGATTTAAGGATTCATGGTACCACAAAAGCTAAAATTTGGGAATTGTGATAAAAATCGTGGTACAAAGCTCAATCAATATTAAAATCTGCAAAAAGTTGCATTTCTGGAAAAATCATCTTTCTTTTGGGCACTTTGCAAGACTTGGGTTCGGTCTTTAAAAGCCATTATTTTATTCTCTATGGTACCAAAAAGGCTGAAATTCTGGGATTGCGATAAGAATCATGGTACAAAGCTAAATTAATATTAAAATCCGCAAAAAGTTGCATTTCTGAAAAAATCATCATTCTTTTGTGCACTTTGCAAGTCTTGGGTTCGGACTTTAAATGCTATTGTTTCAGGCTCTATGGTATCAATAGGGCTGAAACTTTGGATTCCAGACAAGAATCTTGGACTTATCTGAAATCAGTCCAAAAATCTCAGAAAAGTTGAATTTCTGGAAAAATCATCATTCTTATGGGCACTTTGCAAGACTTGGGTTCGAGCTTTAAATGCCAGAATTTCAGGGTCTATGGCACCAAAGAGGCTGCATTTTTAAATAGTGATGAGAATCATGGTACAAAGCTAAATCAGTATTAAAATCCGCAAAAAGTGGCATTTCTGGAAAAATCATCTTTCTTATGGGCACTTTGCAAGACTTGGGTTCGGACTTTAAAATCCATTATTTCAGGCTCTATAGCACTAAAAAGGCTGAAATTTTGGATTTCAGTCAAGAATCTTAGTGTTAAGCGAAATCAGTCAAAGAATTTTTAAAAAGTTGCATTTCTGGAAAAATCATCATTCTTTTGTGCACTTTGCAAGACTTGGGTTCGGCCTTTAAAAGCCATTATTTCAGGCTCTATGGTACCAAAAAGGCTGAAACTTTGAATTTTAGACAAGAATCTTGGACTTGTGAGAAATCAGTCAAAAAATCTCCCAAAAGTTGGATTTCTGGAAAAATCATCATTCATATGGGCACTTTGCAAGACTTGGGTTCGGACTTTAAAAGTCATTATTTAAGGCTATATGGTACCAAGAAGGCTGAAATTTTGTGATTGTGATAAGAATCATGGTACAAAGCTAAATCATTTTTGAAATCTCGAATTCCTGGAAAAATCATTATTCTTATGGGCACTTTGCAAGACTTGGGTTCGGTCTTTAAAAGCCATTATTTTATTCTCTATGGTACCAAAAAGGCTGAAATTCTGGGATTGTGATAAGAATAATGGTACAAAGCTAAATCAGTATTAAAATCCGCAAAAAGTTGCATTTCTGGAAAAATCATCATTCTTATGGCCACTTTGCAAGACTTGGGTTCGAGTTTTAAAAGCCATTATTTCAGGTTCTATGACACCAAAATGGCTGAAATTTCGGATTCCTGTCAAGAATCTTAGTCTTAAGCGAATATCATTAAAAAAATCTTTAAAAAGTTGAATTTCTGGAAAAATCATCATTCTTATGGGCACTTTGCAAGACTTGGGTTCGGACTTTAAAAGTCATCATTTAAGGCTATATGGTACCAAGAAGGCTGAAATTTTGTGATTGTGATAAGAATCATGGTACAAAGCTAAATCATTTTTGAAATCTCGAATTCCTGGAAAAATCATTATTCTTATGGGCACTTTGCAAGACTTGGGTTCGGTCTTTAAAAGCCATTATTTTATTCTCTATGGTACCAAAAAGGCTGAAATTCTGGGATTGTGATAAGAATAATGGTACAAAGCTAAATCAGTATTAAAATCCGCAAAAAGTTGCATTTCTGGAAAAATCATCTTTCTTATGGGCACTTTGCAAGACTTGGGTTCGGACTTTAAAATCCATTAATTTAGGCTCTATAGCACTAAAAAGGCTGAAATTTTGGATTTCAGTCAAGAATCTTAGTGTTAAGCGAAATCAGTCAAAGAATTTTTTAAAAGTTGCATTTCTGGAAAAATCATCATTCTTTTGTGCACTTTGCAAGACTTGGGATCGGCCTTTAAAAGCCATTATTTCAGGCTCTATAGTGCCAAAAAGGCTGAAACTTTGAATTTTAGACAAGAATCTTGGACTTGTGTGAAATCAGTCGAAAAATCTCCAAAAAGGTGCATTCCTAGACAAATCATCATTCATATGGGCACTTTGCAATACTTGGGTTCGGTCTTTAAAAGTCATTATTTAAGGCTATATGGTACCAAGAAGGCTGAAATTTTGTGATTGTGATTAAGAATAATGGTACAAAGCTAAATCAGTTTTGAAATCTCCAAAAAGTTGCATTCCTGGAAAAATCATTATTCTTATGGGCACTTTGCAAGACTTGGGGTTCGGTCTTTAAAAGCCATTATTTAATTCTCTATGGTACCAAAATGGCTGAAATTTTGGGATTGTGATAAGAATCACGGTACAAAGCTAAATCAGTATTAAAATTCGCAAACATTTGCATGTCTGGAAAAATCATCAATCTTATGGGCGCTTTGCAAGACTTGGGTTCGGACTTTAAAAGCCATTATTTTATTCTTCTATGGTACCAAAAAGGCTGAAATTCTGGGTTTGTGATAAGAATCATGGTACAAAGCTAAGTCAGTATTAAAATCCGCAAAAAGTTGCATTTCTGGAAAAAATTTCATTTTTATGGGCACTGTGCAAGACTTGGGTTCGGCCTTTAAAAGCAATTATTTCAGGCTCTATGGTACCAAAAAGGCTGTAATTCTGGGATTACGATAAGAATCACGGTACAAAGCTAAATTAATATTAAAATCCGCAAAAAGTTGCATTTCTGGAAAAATCATCATTCTTTTGTGCACTTTGCAAGACTCGGGTTCGGTCTTTAAAAGCCATTATTTCATGCTCTATGGTACCAAAAATGCTGAAATTTTGGATTCCAGTTAAGAATCTTGGTCTTAAGCGAAATCAGTGAAGAAATCTTTAATAAGTAGAATTTCTCTAAAAATCATCATGCTTATGGGCACTTTGCAAGACTTGGGTTCGGACTTTGAAAGCGATTTAAGGATTATTGGTACCAAAAAAGCTGAAATTTGGGAATTGTGATAAAAATCGTGGTACAAAGCTCAATCAGTATTAAAATCTGCAAAAAGTTGCATTTCTGGAAAAATCATCATTCTTTTGTGCACTTTGCAAGACTTGGGTTCGGACTTTAAAAGCTATTGTTTCATGCTCTATGGTATCAATAGGACTGAAACTTTGGATTCCAGACAAGAATCTTGGACTTGTGTGAAATCAGTCAAAAAATCTCCAAAAAGGTGCATTCCTAGAAAAATCATCATTCTTATGGGCACTTTGCAAGACTTGTGGTACCACAAAAGCTGAAATTTGGGAATTCTGCCGGCCTTTTAAAGCCATTATTTCAAGCTCTTTGGTACCAAAAAGGCTGAAATTCTGGGATTGCGATAAGAATCATGGTACAAAGCTAAATTAATATTAAAATTCGCAAAAATTTGCATGTCTGGAAAAATCATCATGCTTATGGGCACTTTGCAAGACTTGGGTTCGGACTTTGAAAGCGATTTAAGGATTTATGGTACCAAAAAAGCTGAAATTTGGGAATTGTGATAAAAATCGTGGTACAAAGCTCAATCAGTATTAAAATCTGCAAAAAGTTGCATTTCTGGAAAAATCATCATTCTTTTGTGCACTTTGCAAGACTTGGGTTCGGACTTTAAAAGCTATTGTTTCATGCTCTATGGTATCAATAGGACTGAAACTTTGGATTCCAGACAAGAATCTTGGACTTGTGTGAAATCAGTCAAAAAATCTCCAAAAAGGTGCATTCCTAGAAAAATCATCATTCTTATGGGCACTTTGCAAGACTTGTGGTACCACAAAAGCTGAAATTTGGGAATTCTGCCGGCCTTTTAAAGCCATTATTTCAGGCTAGAGCCTGGTATGGTACCAAAAAGGCTGAAATTCTGGGATTGCGATAAGAATCATGGTACAAAGCTAAATTAATATTAAAATTCGCAAAAATTTGCATGTCTGGAAAAATCATCATTCTTATGGGCGCTTTGCAAGACTTGGGTTCGGACTTTAAAAGCCATTATTTTATTCTCTATGGTACCAAAAAGGCTGAAATTCTGGGTTTCTGATAAGAATCATGGTACAAAGCTAAGTCAGTATTAAAATCCGCAAAAAGTTGCATTTCTGGAAAAATTTTCATTTTTATGGGCACTGTGCAAGACTTGGGTTCGGCCTTTAAAAGCAATTATTTCAGGCTCTATGGTACCAAAAAGGCTGTAATTCTGGGATTACGATAAGAATCACGGTACAAAGCTAAATTAATATTAAAATCCGCAAAAAGTTGCATTTCTGGGAAAAATCATCATTCTTTTGTGCACTTTGCAAGACTCGGGTTCGGTCTTTAAAAGCCATTATTTCATGCTCTATGGTACCAAAAATGCTGAAATTTTGGATTCCAGTTAAGAATCTTGGTCTTAAGCGAAATCAGTGAAGAAATCTTTAATAAGTAGAATTTCTCTAAAAATCATCATGCTTATGGGCACTTTGCAAGACTTGGGTTCGGACTTTGAAAGCGATTTAAGGATTTATGGTACCAAAAAAGCTGAAATTTGGGAATTGTGATAAAAATCGTGGTACAAAGCTCAATCAGTATTAAAATCTGCAAAAAGTTGCATTTCTGGAAAAATCATCATTCTTTTGGGCACTTTGCAAGACTTGGGTTCGGTCTTTAAAAGCCATTATTTTATTCTCTATGTCACCAAAATGGCTGAAATTCTGGGATTGCGATAAGAATCATGGTACAAAGCTAAATTAATATTAAAATCCGCAAAAAGTTGCATTTCTGGAAAAATCATCATTCTTTTTTGCACTTTGCAAGACTTGGGTTCGGACTTTAAAAGCTATTGTTTCAGGCTCTATGGTATCAATAGGGCTGAAACTTTGGATTCCATACAAGAATCTTGGACTTATGTGAAATCAGTCAAAAAATCTCCCAAAAGTTGGATTTCTGGAAAAATCATCATTCATATGGGCACTTTACAAGACTTGGGTTTGGACTTTAAAAGCAATTTTTTCAGGCTCTTTGGCAACAAAAGTGCTCAAATTTTGGAATTGTGATAAAAATCATAGAACAAAGCTAAATTACTCTTAAAATCTGCAAAAAGTTGAATTTCTCGAAAAATCATCATTGTTATGGGCACTTTGTAAGACTTGGGTTCAGACTTTTAAAGCTATTGTTTCAGGCTCTATGGTACTTATAGGACTGAAACTTTGGATTGCAGACAAGAATCTTGGACTTGTGTGAAATCAGTCAAAAAATCTCCAAAAAGCTGCATTCCTAGAAAAATCATCATTCATATGGGCACTTTGCAAGACTTGGGTTCGGTCTTTAAAAGCCATTATTTCATGCTCTATGGTACCAAAAAAGCTGAAATTTAGGATTCCAGTTAAGAATCTTGGTCTTAAGCGAAATCCGTCAAAAAATCTTTAAAAAATTGAATTTCTATAAAAATCATCATTCTTATGGGCAATTTGCAAGACTTGGGTTCGGTCCTTAAAAGCCAATATTTTATTCTCTATGACGACAAAAAGGCTGAAATTCTGGGATTGCGATAAGAATCATGGTACAAAGCTAAATTAATATTAAAATCCGCAAAAAGTTGCATTTCTGGAAAAATCATCATTCTTTTGTGCACTTTGCAAGACTTGGGTTCGGACTTTAAAAGCTATTGTTTCATGCTCTATGGTATCAATAGGACTGAAACTTTGGATTCCAGACAAGAATCTTGGACTTCTGTGAAATCAGTCAAAAAATCTCCAAAAAGGTGCATTCCTAGAAAAATCATCATTCTTATGGGCACTTTGCAAGACTTGTGGTACCACAAAAGCTGAAATTTGGGAATTTTGCCGGCCTTTTAAAGCACTTATTTCAGGCTCTATGGTACCAAAAAGGCTGAAATTCTGGGATTGCGATAAGAATCATGGTACAAAGCTAAATTAATATTAAAATCCGCAAAAAGTTGCATTTCTGGAAAAATCATCATTCTTTTGTGCACTTTGCAAGACTTGGGTTTTTTTTTTTTTTTTTTTATTACAAGATAATACATTACAAAATGATAACAAAGTAATAATGTATTATTCCCAATGAGTTTATAAAACTCATTTCGGGAAAGACAACATTAGAAAGGACAAGGCAAATAAATAAAATACATTAAAATAAATACATTAAAATAAATACATTAAAATAAATAAACGCAGATGTTATTATGGAGTTCTAGAGAAAGATTGTGTTAGTCATTAATGAAACTGTTAAGGAAATAGCTTTTAAGAGCTTTTGCCAGTGTTTTTTTGTTTGTTGCCGGAAGTTTTAAATTACTAGGTAATGCGTTATATTGTTTATGTGCAATGTATTGTAAGGAGTTAATTCCAAATTTGGTCGTGTAAGTAGATGACGATAAATGTATTTGATTTTGTGATCGTGTTTTGTGCTGGTGTATGTCAGAATTAAAAACTGGTTTAGTGTTGGTGTGTGAGGAGTGTTGAATTATTTGTAGAATGGCAGTTGTGATGTTATACTTTGGAAGGACTGTAAAGGGAAGTATTTGTGTCTGTGAGTATATATCTTTGACATGTGTATCCCATGGCAGATTATATATATTACGTACGGCTCTATTTTGAATTACTTGTATTTCCGAACTTTTTTTTTTGGTAATGGTGCCCCAGATACTAACTAGATAACTCAGGTGGGAGTGAATCATAGCATAATAAGTTGCACGCAGTAAAGATGTGGGGAGCATACCTTGGAGTCGATAAAGTACACCGGTTATAGGGGAAATTTTGGATTTTACATTCTCAACATGGGAGTTCCACGAGAGGTTAGAGTCTATGAGTAACCCCAAATATTTCGTTACTTGAACATGTTGTAGCTTTTCATTTCCAAGAATAATATTCATACCCATGTTATCTTTTTTACCGAAAGTAAGGTAATGGGTTTTTTTAACATTGAGGCTTAATTTGTTTAATCGAAGCCATTTTGCCAGCTTTGCGAGATCTTTATTCATTAGAGCTTCAAGTTCCTTCAGATTTTTACAATGGTAGTAAATCACAGTATCATCAGCGTAAAGTTGAAGTTTTCCCGAGATGCCACATTTAGTTATATCATTGATGTATAGTAAGAAAAGTAGAGGTCCAAGAATAGAGCCCTGTGGCACTCCACATGTGATTTTTCCAAAGCCGCTTAGGTTCCCTCCGATATCGACAAGGCAAAATCTATCAGCTAGGTAACTTCGGAGCAAATTTAAAGATTTACCTACTATTCCCAAATGTTCCATTTTCTGTAGAAGTATTTCATGATCTACCGTATCAAAGGCTTTTTTCAGATCTATAAATATAGCTGCCACATATTCGCCCTGGTCTATGTACTGCTGAATGTTAGAAATGAAATCGAAAGTGGCACATTGGGTATTGGAGTTTTTCCGAAAGCCATATTGCTGTGGTGTAAGGATATCATTGCTAAAGATGTATTTTATCAGTCTATCTTTGATAATTGACTCAAACACCTTTGAAAATACCGATAAAATCGATATTGGACGGTAGTTAGAAATACACTTCTTGCAGTCTTCTTTAAAAATTGGTATAATTTTTGCTAGCTTTAACTGGTTTGGAAATATTCCCGAGCCTATGGAGAAGTTGATAAGTTGGGTTAGGTGCCCCGCTAGTTCTTCTTTACAGGTTTTAAGAATGCACGGTGTTACTCCATCGATTCCTGCCGCTGCATTCGACCTAAGTTTCGAGATGACCTTTATTACCTCATCCTTATTCGTCCTAGTCATATATAAGGATTGTCGTGCCTTTGGTTCTACATATATTGTATTACAGTCATCCGGGAATGATGGAATGGCAGCTGCCAATTTTTCTCCAACTGACAGGAAAAACTCATTAAATGCCAACGCTATTTCACGGGGTTCCCTAATTTCACAATTATTTACGATGAGAGATTCAATTGTGTTGGTGGGTTTATGTACACAGTTAGACAGAATTGAGTTAATGGTTTTCCAAGTTTTTCTTGGGTTAGTTAGGCTTTGTTGAAAGCTATTGATGTAATATTTGTTTTTCAGACTTCTCCTATAATTAGTTATTATGTTTCTGAGTTTATTTTTACGTATTGCAAGAGTAATATTACCTGGGTCTTGTTTCCACTGCTTGTGAAGCTGGTTTCGTTCCTTGATTAGAAAATTCAGTTTAGAATCAAACCAAGGTGTATTAAGATGTTGCCGCCTTCCTGTTTTTACGTTCGGTGTAGTTTTACCTGCTTCTAATGCATTTTTGACATAATCATTAAAATCTTTGTAACCGTCTTCGGGTTTGGTTGAGTTGATAGCAAATTTGTTAGTCGCAATATAAGATTTTACCGCCATACTGTTGATGATAGGTTTAGTAAAGCGTGGTTTAGTTCTATTATTAGACCATTTTTTTAAATTATTCTTAAAGTCAACAATTAGTATATTATGGTCACTAAGCGGGTCATCTATATTCGATATGGTTGTTGAAATGTTTTGTCTGTTTGATATAACGTGATCTATAATAGTGCTGCTTGTATCAGTGACTCTCGTGGGATATGATTTATTTTGTATTGAGAAATTGTATGTTAATAAGGTGTTGATAAAATTTAAAGAAGAAGGTGTGTTTATGGAAGTGTCAATGTTGAAATCTCCGAGTATTAATGTATCTTGTCTGCTTTTGTTCAGTATTTTTTCAAAATGTGTTAGGAAATCGTGCATGTTGTTTGGGTTAGGTTTTCGATAAATGGCATAAATGTTGACTGGTTTCCTATTACTGCTGCAAACACTAATACCTAAAAATGAATTTTCGTTGGAAAAATTTTCAATGATAGAGCACTTCATAGAATCCAGAACATATATGGCCACACCTCCTCCTCCTTCATTTGGGCGAGAAGAAAAAGCACTGTAAAAACCATTTAAGCAAAAGAACTTTTCTTCTCCGACATCAAGCCACGTTTCAGTGATGACAAGAACATGAACAATATCGCATAATCTTCTGACCTTTTCCTCAATTTCGTCAAACTTGTTTCGTATACTTCTGGCGTTCATATACATTATTCGCAGACAGTTCTTCATGGGAGTATAGTCATCGATAGTTAGGCACTTGTGTTCTTGTATATTACACTCCATAGTCTATTGTAGCTAGGTCCTTCTTGAGGGCAGCTATGTAAGCTGGGCAGTTGTCCCTATCTCCGGTTGAATGGTCAGCAGGCTTACCAAATCTGGTGCATGTCGCGCAAACTGGTTTGATGGCTGCATTTGGGCACGACTCACGGGTGTGTTTTTCTTGTGCACAGTGTCCACATGTAGGTTTAGTATCTCTGCAATATTTGTATGAGTGTCCAATCATATGACATTTAGTGCAGACAGTAAGGCCAATAAAATCTCTGACGCGGCAAACAGTCCAGTTCACAAATACTTTCTCCTGTTCAATAAGTAATTTACGGACGATAGCTGGCATTTCATAAATACGATGACAAGTGTTTCCTGTGCGAGCACCAGCTAAGTGACTTAATTTACAGCACGCTATAGTTCCCTCAATGTCTTGAATGTTGGGAACCCCAGTTAAGGCGATCCTTAAAAATTCTTCGTCAGTCAGGTCCCTCGGTACCCCAAAAAATATTAGTCTCGGAGATCGCTTGGTCGGCAGTCGGGCCTTAATTGTGCTTGATTTGTCGAAACAGGGTGCATTTAATAGTTTTTGTTGCTCACCTGCGGTTGCCGTGTTTATCAAGATACCTTTATTTCTTATCTTTTTTATTCCCGTGACCCGAACGCCTAGTTCAGATGGCCGAATCATGTCCTGGATAATTTTTTTGGTACCATCGCTATCCTTGGTGGCGTCTGCATCTGTTGGAAATACGCATACGCCTGGTCTTGGTGCTCCGACACGATGTCCATATTGGGTAAGTGGAGGGGGTTGGTGAGCATCATTAGGCTGTTTGCGGGCGATGTCAGCAAATGAGAGGCTAGCTTCCGTTGCCTCCGCTACTCTCCGCATTACAGGTCCGGTTCGGACTTTAAAAGCTATTGTTTCATGCTCTATGGTATCAATAGGACTGAAACTTTGGATTTCAGACAAGAATCTTGGACTTGTGTGAAATCAGTCAAAAAATCTCCAAAAAGGTGCATTCCTAGAAAAATCATCATTCTTATGGGCACTTTGCAAGACTTGTGGTACCACAAAAGCTGAAATTTGGGAATTCTGCCGGCCTTTTAAAGCCATTATTTCAGGCTCTATGGTACCAAAAAGGCTGAAATTCTGGGATTGCGATAAGAATCATGGTACAAAGCTAAATTAATATTAAAATCCGCAAAAAGTTGCATTTCTGGAAAAATCATCAGTCTTTTGTGCACTTTGCAAGACTTGGGTTCGGACTGTTAAAGCTATTGTTTCATGCTCTATGGTATCAATAGGGCTGACCCTTTGGATTTCAAACAGGAATCTTGGACTTATGTGAAATCAGTCAAAAAATCTCCCAAAAGTTGGATTTCTGGAAAAATCATCATTCATATGGGCACTTAACAAGACTTGGGTTTGGACTTTAAAGCAATTTTTTCAGGCTCTATGGCAACAAAAGTGCTCAAATTTTGGAATTGTGATAAAAATCATAGAACAAAGCTAAATTGCTCTTAAAATCAGCAAAAAGATGAATTTCTCGAAAAATCATCATTGTTATGGGCACTTTGTAAGACTTGGGTTCAGACTTTTAAAGCTATTGTTTCTGGCTCTATGGTACTTATAGGACTTAAACATTGGATTCTAGACAAGAATCTTGGACTTGTGTGAAATCAGTCAAAAAATCTCCAAAAAGGTGCAATCCTAGATAAATCATCATTCTTATGGGCACTTTGCAAGACTTGTGGTACCACAAAAGCTGAAATTTGGGAATTCTGATAAAAATCGTGGTACAAAGCTCAATCAGTATTAAAATCTGCAAAAAGTTGCATTTCTGGAAAAATCATCATTCTTTTGGGCACTTTGCAAGACTTGGGTTCGGTCTTTAAAAGCCATTATTTTATTCTCTATGGTACCAAAAAGGCTGAAATTCTGGGAGTGCGATAAGAATCATGGTACAAAGCTAAATCAATATTAAAATCCGCAAAAAGTTGCATTTCTGGAAAAATCATCATTCTTTTGTGCACTTTGCAAGACTTGGGTTCGGACTTTAAAAGCTATTGTTTCAGGCTCTATGGTATCAATAGGGCTGAAACTTTGGATTCCATACAAGAATCTTGGACATATGTGAAATCAGTCAAAAAATCTGCCAAAAGTTGGATTTCTGGAAAAATCATCATTCATATGGGCACTTTACAAGACTTGGGTTTGGACTTTAAAAGCAATTTTTTCAGGCTCTATGGCAAAGAAAGTGCTCAAATTTTGGAATTGTGATAAAAATCACAGAACAAAGCTAAATTGCTCTTAAAATCAGCAAAAAGTTGAATTTCTCGAAAAATCATCATTGTTATGGGCACTTTGTAAGACTTGGGTTCAGACTTTTAAAGCTATTGTTTCAGGCTCTATGGTACTTATAGGACTGAAACTTTGGATTCCAGACAAGAATCTTGGACTTGTGTGAAATCAGTCAAAAATCTCCAAAAAGGTGCATTCCTAGAAAAATCATCATTCTTATGGGCACTTTGCAAGACTTGGGTTCGGTCTTTAAAAGCCATTATTTCATGCTCTATGGTACCAAAAATGCTGAAATTTCGGATTCCAGTTAAGAATCTTGGTCTTAAGCGAAATCAGTCAAGAAATCTTTAAAAAGTAGAATTTCTCTAAAAATCATCATTCTTATGGGCACTTTGCAAGACTTGGGTTCGGACTTTAAAAGTCATCATTTAAGGCTATATGGTACCAAGAAGGCTGAAATTTTGTGATTGTGATAAGAATCATGGTACAAAGTCAAATCAGTTTTGAAATCTCAAAAAAGTTGCATTCCTGGAAAAATCATTATTCTTATGGGCACTTTGCAAGACTTGGGTTCGGTCTTTAAAAGCCATTATTTTATTCTCTATGGTACCAAAAGGCTGAAATTCTGGGATTGTGATAAGAATCATGGTTCAAAGCTAAATCAGTATTAAAATCCGCAAAAAGTTGCATTTCTGGAAAAATCATCATTCTTATGGGCACTTTGCAAGACTTGGGTTCGGACTTTGAAAGCGATTTAAGGATTTATGGTACCAAAAAAGCTGAAATTTTGGAATTGTGATAAGAATCATGGTACAAAGTCAAATCAGTTTTGAAATCTCAAAAAAGTTGCATTCCTGAAAAATCATTATTCTTATGGGCACTTTGCAAGACTTGGGTTCGGTCTTTAAAAGCCATTATTTTATTCTCTATGGTACCAAAAAGGCTGAAATTCTGGGATTGAGATAAGAATCATGGTACAAAGCTATATTAATATTTAAATCCGCAAAAAGTTGCATTTCTGGAAAATCATCATTCTTTGTGCACTTTGGACTTGTGCAACCCAAGACTTGGGTTCGGACTTTAAAAGCTATTGTTTCAGGCTCTATGGTATCAATAGGGCTGAAATTTTGGGATTGTGATGAGAATCATGGTACAAAGCTAAATCAGTATTAAAATCCGCAAAAAGTGGCATTTCTGGAAAAATCATCTTTCTTATGGGCACTTTGCAAGACTTATTTTCGGACTTTTAAATCCATTATTTCAGGCTCTATTGCACTAAAAAGGCTGAAATTTTGGATTTCAGTCAAGAATCTTAGTGTTAAGCGAAATCAGTCAAAGAATTTTTAAAAGTTGCATTTCTGGAAAAAATCATCATTCTTTTGTGCACTTTGCAAGACTTGAGTTCGGCTTTTAAAAGCCATTATTTCAGGCTCTATAGTGCCAAAAAGGCTGAAACTTTGAATTTTAGACAAGAATCTTGGACTTGTGTGAAATCAGTCAAAAAATCTCCAAAAAGGTGCATTCCTAGAAAAATCATCATTCATATGGGCACTTTGCAAGACTTGGTTCGGTCTTTAAAAGTCATTATTTAAGGCTATATGGTACCAAGAAGGCTGAAATTTTGTGATTGTGATAAGAATCATGATACAAAGCTAAATCAGTTTTGAAATCTCCAAAAAGTTGCATTCCTGGAAAAATCATTATTCTTATGGGCACTTTGCAAGACTTGGGTTCGGTCTTTAAAAGCCATTATTTAATTCTCTATGGTACCAAAAAGGCTCAAATTTTGGGATTGTGATAAGAATCAGGGTACAAAGCTAAATCAGTATTAAAATTCGCAAAAATTTGCATGTCTGGAAAAATCATCATTCTATGGGCGCTTTGCAAGACTTGGGTTCGGACTTTAAAAGCCATTATTTTATTCTCTATGGTACCAAAAAGGCTGAAATTCTGGGATTATGATAAGAATCATAGTACAAAGCTAAATTAATATTTAAATCCGCAAAAAGTTGCATTTGCGGAAAAATCATCATTCTTTTGTGCACTTTGCAAGACTTGGGTTCGGTCTT
The DNA here is from genome assembly GCA_026573805.1 of Hesperophylax magnus. Lineage (NCBI taxonomy): Eukaryota > Metazoa > Arthropoda > Insecta > Trichoptera > Limnephilidae > Hesperophylax > Hesperophylax magnus. The sequence continues at coordinate 2,700 of JAIUSX010000850.1, read as the reverse complement.
TAAAAACCATTATTTTATTCTCTATGGTGACAAAAAGGCTGAATTCTGGGATTGCGATAAGAATCATGGTACAAAGCTAAATTAATATTTAAATCCGCAAAAAGTTGCATTTGCGGAAAATCATCATTCTTTTGTGCACCTTTGCAAGACTTGGGTTCGGACTTTAAAAGCTATTGTTTAAGGCTCTATGGTATCAATAGGGCTGAAACTTTGGATTCCATACAAGAATCTTGGACTTATGTGAAATCAGTCAAAAAATCTCCCAAAAGTGGATTTCTGGAAAAATCATCATTCATATGGGCACTTTACAAGACTTGGGTTTGGACTTTAAAGCAATTTTTTCAGGCTCTTTGGCAACAAAGTGCTCAAATTTTGGAATTGTGTTAAAAATCATAGAACAAAGCTAAATTACTCTTAAAATCTGCAAAAAGTTGAATTTCTCGAAAAATCATCATTGTTATGGGCACTTGTAAGACTTGGTTCAGAATTTTATAGCTATTGTTTCAGGCTCTATGGTACTTATAGGACTGAAACTTTGGATTCCAGACAAGAATCTTGGACTTGTATGAAATCAGTTAAAAAATGTCCAAAAAGGTGCATTCCTAGAAAAATCATCATTCATAAGGGCATTTTGCAAGACTTGGGTTCGGTCTTTAAAACCATTATTTTATTCTCTATGGTGAAAAAAAACTCTGAAATTCTGGGATTGCGATAAGAATCATGGTACAAAGCTAAATTAATATTTAAATCCGCAAAAAGTTGCATTTGCGGAAAAATCATCATTCTTTTGTGCACTTTGCAAGACTTGGGTTCGGTCTTTAAAAACCATTATTTTATTCTCTATGGTGACAAAAAGGCTGAAATTCTGGGATTGCGATAAGAATCATGGTACAAAGCTAAATTAATATTTAAATCCGCAAAAAGTTGCATTTGCGGAAAAATCATCATTCTTTTGTGCACTTTGCAAGACTTGGGTTCGGTCTTTAAAACCATTATTTTATTGTCTATGGTGACAAAAAGGCTGAAATTCTGGATTGCGATAAGAATCATGGTACAAAGCTAAATTAATATTTAATCCGCAAAAAGTTGCATTTGCGGAAAAATCATCATTCTTTTGTGCACTTTGCAAGACTTGGTTCGGTCTTTAAAAACCATTATTTTTATTCTCTATGGTGACAAAAAGGCTGAAATTCTGGGATTGCGATAAGAATCATGGTACAAAGAATCATGGTACAAAGCTAAATTAATATTTAAATCCGCAAAAAGTTGCATTTGCGGAAAAATCATCATTCTTTTGTGCACTTTGCAAGACTTGGGTTCGGACTTTAAAAGCTATTGTTTAAGGCTCTATGGTATCAATAGGGCTGAAACTTTGGATTCCATACAAGAATCTTGGACTTATGTGAAATCAGTCAAAAAATCTCCCAAAAGTTGGATTTCTGGAAAAATCATCATTCATATGGGCACTTTACAAGACTTGGGTTTGGACTTTAAAAGCAATTTTTTCAGGCTCTTTGGCAACAAAAGTGCTCAAATTTTGGAATTGTGTTAAAAATCATAGAACAAAGCTAAATTACTCTTAAAATCTGCAAAAAGTTGAATTTCTCGAAAAATCATCATTGTTATGGGCACTTTGTAAGACTTGGGTTCAGAATTTTATAGCTATTGTTTCAGGCTCTATGGTACTTATAGGACTGAAACTTTGGATTCCAGACAAGAATCTTGGACTTGTATGAAATCAGTTAAAAAATGTCCAAAAAGGTGCATTCCTAGAAAAATCATCATTCATATGGGCATTTTGCAAGACTTGGGTTCGGTCTTTAAAAACCATTATTTTATTCTCTATGGTGAAAAAAAACTCTGAAATTCTGGGATTGCGATAAGAATCATGGTACAAAGCTAAATTAATATTTAAATCCGCAAAAAGTTGCATTTGCGGAAAAATCATCATTCTTTTGTGCACTTTGCAAGACTTGGGTTCGGTCTTTAAAAACCATTATTTTATTCTCTATGGTGACAAAAAGGCTGAAATTCTGGGATTGCGATAAGAATCATGGTACAAAGCTAAATTAATATTTAAATCCGCAAAAAGTTGCATTTGCGGAAAAATCATCATTCTTTTGTGCACTTTGCAAGACTTGGGTTCGGTCTTTAAAAACCATTATTTTATTGTCTATGGTGACAAAAAGGCTGAAATTCTGGGATTGCGATAAGAATCATGGTACAAAGCTAAATTAATATTTAAATCCGCAAAAAGTTGCATTTGCGGAAAAATCATCATTCTTTTGTGCACTTTGCAAGACTTGGGTTCGGTCTTTAAAAACCATTATTTTATTCTCTATGGTGACAAAAAGGCTGAAATTCTGGGATTGCGATAAGAATCATGGTACAAAGCTAAATTAATATTTAAATCCGCAAAAAGTTGCATTTGCGGAAAAATCATCATTCTTTTGTGCACTTTGCAAGACTTGGGTTCGGTCTTTAAAAACCATTATTTTATTGTCTATGGTGACAAAAAGGCTGAAATTCTGGGATTGCGATAAGAATCATGGTACAAAGCTAAATTAATATTTAAATCCGCAAAAAGTTGCATTTGCGGAAAAATCATCATTCTTTTGTGCACTTTGCAAGACTTGGGTTCGGTCTTTAAAAACCATTATTTTATTCTCTATGGTGACAAAAAGGCTGAAATTCTGGGAT
>JAIUSX010000849.1:0-15384 GCA_026573805.1 Hesperophylax magnus | reverse complement strand
AGAAAATGCCCGCGAAATAATAAATATGACGAACTTACTCTCTCTACATCAAGTCAATCAAGTCTACAATACCAATAATCGGCTGCTGGATTTAGTATTCTGCAGTGATACCTCAGTCCATATTGCTAAATCAGTTGACGAGCTTCTCCCCCTAGACTGCCACCACCCCGCCCTAAGCATAACCATCACTACTAATAACTCACCAGATGACACAACTGTTCTTCCTAACCTAACTTATAATTTCTCCAAAGCTGACTATTCTAACATGAATCAATATCTTGCAAATGAAGACTGGTCATTTCTTCACCATAATAATACCATTAACTATAACCTTGAATTATTTTACAAAATTATTAATAAGGCCATTGAAAGCTTTGTACCACTTTCACACTTCAAGGAAGCGAAGTTCCCAAAATGGTTCAGTGGCGAGCTAATTAACCTAGTTATCTGTAAAAAAATTGCACACAAAAACTTTAAAGAATCGAACTCTCTTATCGACTACAAGATATTTCACAACTATAGAACTCAATGTAAAAAACTATCAAGAAATTCATATTTCAATTATATAAATGGAATCGAAAACTCTATACCTTCTAATATACAAAACTTTTTCACTCACGTTAACTCTCTTAGAAAAAACAAACAAGGTTTACCCCTTTCAATGCACTTCAAAGAAAAGAGTAGTACTGACATGAATGTAAAAGTTAACTATTTTGCTGATTATTTTAAAAGCGTCTATGACGAAGATATCCCAGACAATTATATACCACTTTCGTCGCTTAACGAGAGCATACATATCCCTGCCATATACATCAACATAAACGACGTTATAAGTAAAATCAAATCCTTAGACAAAAACAAAAAGGCTGGACCTGATAATGTACATCCCAATATCCTGATAAATTGCATTACTTCACTGGCTGAGCCGATTTTTCTATTGTTTAATCAATCCCTTGACACAGGGTGCTTCCTTGATATTTGGAAACGTTGTTATCTAACTCCTATATTTAAAAAGGGTAATAAAAGTGATGTTACTAACTATAGACCAATATGTAAGCTATCTGTAATTCCTAAACTTTTTGAAAAACTATTACTTGATAAAATTTCACCATGTATTAACCATCTCATTGTTCAGAATCAACACGGATTTTTGTCGGGTAGATCAACTCTGACAAATCTCTCGTTATATGAAAACTATATATCAAACGCATTAGCTACCAGAACTCAAGTCGATTCCATATATACGGACTTTATCAAGGCCTTTGACAAAGTATGCCATAAAATTCTCCTGATCAAACTACGTAAGCTCGGTATTGAAAACTTTTAGAATGGTTTGCTAGCTATCTAACTGATAGAGTTTTACTTGTAAAAATCAATTTGTTCATTTCCAATCAATTTATAGCTACCAGTGGTGTACCACAGGGGTCTCATTTAGGCCCAATATTATTTTTACTGTTCATAAATGATATTGTAAATATATTTGATGAAGATATTAATACGTTACTTTTCGCAGATGATTTAAAAATATTTAAAATAATCAAAAGCGCTGAAGATTGTATCTGTCTACAAAATAATTTGAACAGGTTAATTAATTGGTGTTCTCTTAACAAACTTCATCTGAACATAAATAAGTGTTATTCAATTAAATTTTACAGAATAAATCAACCAATTATTCATTCATATAAACTCAATAACTCAATCCTTACCTCTGTCGAAGAAATTAATGACCTGGGGATAACTTTTGACTCTAAATTAAACTTTATATCGCATATAAATAATATTAATAATAAAGGAATGAAAATGCTAGGCTTCATTCTTCGAAATTCCAGAGGTTTCAAGAATATTTCAACATTAAAAATTTTGTATACATCCCTGGTTCGTAGTCAAGTCGAATATAACTCCTCGATCTGGTCCCCCCACTACAAATTACATTCAGATTCAATCGAAAAAATTCAACATAAATTCCTAAGACACATTAATTTTAAACTCGGTATTCCCATTGAAAATATAAATTATAATTACTTGACGAAAAATCTAAATTTATTAAAACTCTCAGATCGAAGAATTATATCCGACTTAATATTTATGTTCAAAATTGTAAATGGTAGTATAGACAGTCCTGATTTAATTAACCTCATTGAATTTCATATACCCACGAGAGCTTTTCGTTCTAAAATTTTGTTTAAATGCAACAATATCAGGACTGAGTATTCTAAAAACTCGCTTGTACCTAGGTTGCATCAAGTTAGTAATAGATACGCAGATGTGGCAGATCTATTTAACTGCACGCAAGGTAGGTACAAGAGGGCTATGCTATCAAATCTTTTCAATCAATATTAATTTAATCTAATTCTACCTTATTTGCACTATAGAAACTTATGTACTTGTATCTCTTGTTTACTTATTTACTTACTCTCTAATGTCATTTCACAATCAAATGCCACATATATTTGTAATTCTTTTTGAAAATATTTCTACGATTTTAACTGTGACATGTTATCATTGTTTATGGTATATTTATACCGTTGATATTAAATAAATAAATTCTGTACTATTTTCTAGGCCGCGCAAATATCCCCTAAACTGTCGTTTTTGTAAATTTTCGATTTCTCGGCGGGGGCTCTTACCGTTATCTGATATTATTTATATTTTTAATTGAGGTACCTAACTGAAATTAATTTTCGAAAGATGAATAAAAACTATAAACAAAGTTTCAAGTGCCCATCTTGCAAAGAAACTAATAAAATTTCTCAACAAACAAATGAGCTGACAGAGACATCTGTGAATGAAGCCCCACAACATAATGAAGATGAGCTGACGGAGACATCTGTGAACAAAACCCTACAACATAATGAAACACCGGGAGATAACGATAAAATTAATTCAATAATTAACCAATTAAACAAAAACTTCAAAAGCTTCCAAGAGATGTCTCTAAAAATATATTCACTACTAGAAAATTTTCAACAAGAAATTAAAAGTCAAATTACAAACATAAATAAAAACATTTATGAACTAAAGCATGTAACAAAAAAAGTGGAGAATTCCTTAACAAATTTAACACCTTCAAGCAGTATTCAATCGCTCTTGACTTATAAAGCCGAAACAAAAGCAACTTCCCATAGTGGAAAATAACATTTCTTTATTTCTTACTGTCCCGTTATCAAATTCCAACTTCTTATTAGAATTAGCGACGATTAAACAAATCGCGATTAATAATGGCTATAATGCAAATATGGTCAATAACATCCTAAATAAGAAATTAAAAAGATTATCGACAAGTAAATTTCTATTTAACAGCTCCCCTCATAATAATAATATATCAACTAATAATTTTAATATTTGGGGCTCAATGACTGGAAAGGCCACGGTGGAACATTTTCCTGCTGGGGGATGTGTGCCTATAAAATACCGTGATACGCCATCTTGCAATAACATCAGCAACATTTCCAGTAAGTCCTACTCCTTAGCGTCCTAGAGTGGTCTTTATGATCCCGCGAGTCCCGGGCAATATGACCACTGACCCTAACATCATGGTCGTAGCTGATAAGGAGAGGGCGAATGGCGAGTTTCCGGCGCCATAAAACCGGATCAGCTCAGCTAAGGGAAGGTAACCCCTACAGAAAAATCCCTGGAGAAGGCAATGGGAAACCACTCCAGTATCTTTTCCCAGCATATCACTATGGAGAGAAACCAACCAATGGCCCCGAGTCCCGGGCGGCCCTTAAATGGGCCAGGGGTGCGAAGAATCTCCCGGCTCAAAATAGTGAATTCAAAAATAAGACTAGGAACATGGAATGTAAGAAGTTTATACAGCGGTAAATTGGATAATGCAATACAGGAAATGGAAAGATTAAAAGTAGATATTCTTGGAATTAGTGAACTGAGATGGACTGGCAGCGGCATACACCAACATGAGAAGGGAAATCTATACTACTCAGGAAGTGACCCACAGGACAGAAACCGTCGAAACGGAGTTGCTGTATTTGTCATGGAGAAGTATGTAAAATTTGTTAAGAATTTTGTACCCATCTCGGACAGAATAATATTATTACAATTACACTGTCAACCCATCAACATGAATATTATTCAAGTGTATGCACCAACAGCGGAAGTGAGATATGATGGTGATGTGGAATCTTTTTATGACTCACTAGCCAGTACATTGCAAAGTTTGAAAGGAGGAGAAGTCAATTTTGTCATTGGAGACTTAAATGCCAAAATTGGTGAAGGTCGCCGCTCTCATATAGTTGGTGAATATGGCTTAGGCATAAGCAATCAAAGAGGTGATAGACTATATGAATTCTGCCAGGATAAAAATATGGTTGTATTAAATACCTGGTTTAAACTCCCGAAAAGAAGGCTTTATACGTGGAGATCACCCCAGGATGGAACAATCTATGATATTGTCAGGAACCAAATTGACTATGTGTTAGTAGACCATAGATTCAGGAACTCCGTAAAGAGAGTCACCACGTACCCTGGTGCGGACATTGGTTCTGACCATGTTTTGTTAACTGCCGATATTGTTTTACGCTTAAAACAAACAAAAAAGCCCAAAACCAAAATTAAAATGGAAATCTCGAAACTCCATGAAGAAGTGGTCAGAAATAGGGTATCTCAGACTTTGAACGATAATATTAGGCTACTCCCTTGTGATCCATCGATAGAAATACAAACACAATGGGATAACCTTAAGTCAGTTATACGTGAAACCTGTGATGCAAATTTGAAAGTTGATAAGCAAATTAGAAAAAAGAATTGGATGACTGACCACATTTTGAACTTAATGGATGAGAGACGTAAACACAAACATAATGAGACACAATATAAAAACTTACAAAGAATGATTAGACGTGAAATTAAAAAAGCCAAAGAAGAATGGATGAAGTCACAGTGTGAAGAACTAGAATCGTACAGTCGTAGTCACAATGCATTCAAACTTCACAAAAAATTAAAGGAAATTACAGGCACTTCTAGAAGAATTACTCCATCATGTTTAGTTGACGATTCCAATAAATTAATATTGGATGAAAAAGATATTTTACAAACATGGGAAAAGTATATTCATGATACATTCAAAGATATTAGACCTGACATTAATATTCCCAATGATCAATTGCATGGACCATCGATTTTAAAATCAGAAATTCTTCATGCGATAAAGACTTCAGACAATAGAAAAGCGTGCGGACCAGACGATATTCCAGTTGAGGTGTTGAAGCTCTTTAATGATGAAAATGTTGACTACCTGTTGAGGTTATTTAATTCTATATACGACACAGGGAATATACCCCAAGATTGGCTAAAATCCACCTTCGTGACATTGCCTAAAAAACAATACCCTAAGAAGTGCAGTGACTATCGATTAATAAGCCTGATGAGTCATGTCCTTAAATTATTCCTCAAAATAATACATGCCAGGATACGCAATAAGTGCGAGCAGGACTTGGATGACACCCAGTTTGGCTTCAGAAATGCGTTTGGGACGCGTGAGGCATTATTGTCTATCGATGTACTATTGCAAAAGTGTCGTGACCAAAGAAAGGAAGTTTTTGCCTGTTTTATTGACTACGAAAAGGCATTTGACAGGGTAAAACATGCTGACCTAATGAAAATGCTTGCGGATTGTAACGTTGACACCAAAGACCAGAATTTCATAAAAAACCTGTATTGGTTCCAAACAGCAGAAATAAGACATGGGAATGAGAGATCTAATGCAATTGCCATTCAGCGTGGAGTACGACAAGGCTGTATCCTGTCGCCACTATTGTTTAATCTCTATTCCAACTATGTCTTTAAAAGAGCCCTAAGTAATACTGAGAAGGGTCTTAAGATCAACGGAGTTGTCATTAATAACATAAGATACGCAGATGATACTGTATTACTAGCTGACTGTATCGATGACCTCCAAGACCTATTAAATCTTGTTAATAATGCTGGTGAGCAACTGGGCCTAACAATCAACGTCAATAAAACAAAATGGATGACTTTTGGACGACTAGATCACTCTGAATCAGTGATACAGTTAAATGGTTGCAATGTCGAAAAGGTCGAAAGATTTAGATACCTCGGCAGTATTCTCACGGAGACTCTTGACCCAGATGTAGAGGTTAGGTGCAGAATTGAAGCAGCAAGAACTGCGTTCATTAAAATGAAATCCCTCTTCTGCAATGATAATATCAGCTTAAAACTAAGGCAGAGAATGCTAAAATGTTATGTGTGGTCGGTCTTGTTGTATGGATGTGAAACATGGACCTTGAAAGTAAATACCATGAACAGGTTAGAGGCTTTTGAAATGTGGCTTCACCGGAGAATACTCAAAGTACCATGGACCGACATGATCACCAACACAGAAATTCTCAGGCGGGCTAGAGCAGAGAGAGAACTGCTTAGATTAATAAAAATCAGGAAAATTTCATATCTGGGTCATGTACTTCGAGGGGAGAAGTATCACTTGCTCCAGTTAATATTGAAAGGCAAGATAGAGGGTCGCAGAGGGCCTGGTAGGAGACAAATGTCTTGGCTGCGAAACATACGAGAGTGGACCGGCATTAGAAGTGTGGAGGAGCTATTCCGGGCAGCGCAAGACAAAGAGACATTTTCAAGAGTGATCGCCAACGTCGGGGGGACCTGATACGGCACATAAAGAAGAACTAATAATAATCAACCTCAACAATGGCGTAGAATTTTGTACATCAATAATTTCTCTCAAAAAAGCATAAAAAACCTCCCACCAGATATCAAACCAGCTTTTTACACTAACAATAGTATAGGTAAATTTTTGATGAACGTTAAGGACAAAGAACATCGGTTAAATCATTCAGGTATTTACTCACTGCAATGTAGTGACTGTCCCGCGTTTTACATAGGCAAAACAGCACGTAATATCAACACGCGAGTCAAAGAACACCTGAGATGCTTAAATAGTAATGGGTTCTCCGAATTCGCAAATCATCTCATATCAACCAACCATACGTTTGACAAAAACACTGGCGTCAGTCTATTGCATAAAAACGGAATAGGCCTTAGGTTGGATAACTTAGAGGCGTTAGAATTAAGGAAAGCCAAAAACGTCAATAGCAAAGTCATCAACAACCAAATAAACTTAAATAAAAGCCCTATACTCAGATTGTTCCCTATTGACAAAGAGCACTCGCATCTCAATCTCCCACCTATCCCTACCTCTTCCGCTATAGCTCAGACCGTCTACTTACCGTGATATCAACACATGTTAATTAATATTTTATATGTCTAGGTTTAGAATTATACAGTCCTGATGAAGCTACGGTTGTAGTGAAACCCGGTCGACATTAAGTATTTACCTATAAGTGATGTTTACAAAGTTAAACACACAGCTGAAAACTCACAAAAGGTCCATAATACTGGGGGACTTTAATATCAACTTACTTGACTCCACAAACACACACACTTGTAAATACACAGAAATCATCAAGTCAAACAATTTCAATATAATAAACAAAAAACATGCGACACGTATCACAGAAAGCACCAACACCATTATCGATCACATCATCTCAGACATAAATCTTTCATATTCTATAACATTATCCGAATACAAGCACGACACAGGGCCACGGCGTGAAATAAAACGGCTGAAAGCAGCCAGAAAAGCATTTGAAGTTAAGTCAGAGACCAACTCAATATGAATAGCCTTAGTCACAAGGCATACAAACATACAAATATATGCCTTCTGCGAATGTTGTCCTCTCCGACGAGTAAGCGTAATACGAAGAGGACCCGCGTAATCAACACCGGTATGAACGAAGGCTTTTGCTTCAGTACCTACTACGATATGAAGGTAAATCTGCCATCTTTGGCGTAGGATGTGATGGATTTGAGCGGAAGCAGCAGTTGCATTTCCGCACCCTTGCCCTAATAACCGTCCTAGCATATAATTTCCAATAGCGCTGACGTAATATAGACATAAGAAGTCCTGGACCGGTATGACAGTTCATGACATGAAAGTGATCTATGATAAGATTTACAACAGAGTCATGTTTAGGTAGTAATACCGGATGTTTAGCCTCAAAAGGTACCTAAGTCCGATTTAGAAAGGCGTCCCCCAATACGTAACAAATTGTCCTCATCAAGAAATAAAGACAAACCCTGAAGCCTTTTGGAGTGGAATTTGCCTTTCTGAAGTGCAGCAATATCATTTGAAAAATGAGCATTCTGCACGGAACGAAGTACAGCCTTTTCAGCAGTCACAAGATTATTGACAATTCCAGAGGAAGGTGATATCTTTTTTATGAATCGGAGGATATAAACGACACTTCTTAGTAGATTATCCCAAGTGTATATACGCTGGGCCAGTTCGCCCAGAACCGATTGTTTACCCAGAACCATTGCAGTGAGCACATTAACTTTGTGTTTAGGCATTTCACCGGTATTGGTGGGGCGAAACGGTTTTACTGGCCACTCCAAAGGCGGGTGGCGAATCCATAGTGGGCCGTTCCACCATAATTAATGTGAAACGAGTTGAGAGGGTAGCATGCCACGAGAAAGGCAATCGCTCGGGTTTTCACTACCGGTGACATGGTAAAAATTCTGATTCTGATGATTCTGTGATATAAACTGTGGTGATTTTTCGTGCTGATCATCCAGATTTCTTTGTAATAAAAGTATATGGGTACTATTTGGTTTTATTCAGGTAGCTACAAGTATTGATACAATGGACAATATAAAAGTTTGCTAATGAAGAGAGGACGAGTTACAACAGACATGCCTTGTTATACGTCTCGGTCATGCTGTCCCACTCAGATATGCCTATCTCTTTTATACCGACAGACATACATTCACCACAATAACTAACATTAATAATTAAAAAGTGTGGCTTATACTGATGGATTCGCTATTATTTTAAAAATTTGTACATAAAATATTAAAGGATTATAGGTGCCTACAACAACATATTATAAGATGAATATTTGTCTCAAACAATTTTTATTCTTAAATTAAATAATTAATCAATTTACAGAATATAATCATTGCTGTTAACTAAAATAATTCGTCGGCTAACTCTTCACCGCTATTCATTTTTTAAATGTTTTTCTTCTATAGAAGCAAGTGCTTGTGTTTAAAAGAGTGGCGAGCATCAAGATGAAAAATATATAGTGTTTTTAATCAATAATTATTTGAGGAAATATGATTATTTAAAAAAAACATGTAAATAAACTAATTAAAATTTACATTTATTAAGAAAAGGAAAATTAATAATGAAGTAAGTAAAATGGCATGGTTCACAATGCTTCAACTGGGCCACTTGGCCTACTTCTATTTTATAGTGTTAATTATAATGTTTATATAATCGAGTTGAAATATGTGCACTTATAAGTTATAACATTAATTTATTATTTTTCGCTGGCTATATAGGAAGGTGGGTACGTGGAATAAAAATTAGATTTTTTTGTACAATTTCGAAAACTGATGTAGTATTATTATTGTTACCATAATAATCTGAAAGGCTCGAAGGTACAAAGAAAAAAGCATCAAAAAATCAAAGACAACAAACACAAATGAAATATTATAACCATATTCCAAAAATCAAATTAACAATGTTAATAACAATTCACCCATTTTGCTTTACTTTCAGAAGATGTATTAAAAAACGAATATAAATACAATATTTAGTGAGAATAATGGGTATGTTTCAGTTTTATGTACCTTCGGTTACAGTGCATCCGCTGTCGTTAAACGAAACTTTGATGATGAATAAATATATTTGTTTGAGAGATCAGTTTCATCGTGCAACATCCCCGGCTTCACCCGAGTTCACTGCGAGAGTCATATGGGTCTTGATATTGAGAAACTTTTTTGCGAAATGTCAGTCATTTAGTTTAATTTGAATAAGACACGGCCAATAGGCCGGCATTATCGTTCTTCACCACATAAATAGTTTCGTTCTTATTGGCATGAGATACACTTTTAACGTTCTCAGATGCACGAGCTGTGTGAGTTGCGGAGCTGCTTCCAAAAAATATTAAATAAAATGAAGCTTCTTAACCTTAGCTTAACTAACGATTGTAAATTATTTCGTGTGTAGTTCATGTTACTCCATGGTGTTTAAGATTGTGTCTCGTCAGAGAGACCATTTGACAAAATGAATAATTGCACTTACAACATGAAAAAGGTTTTTTCCACTGTGAGTCAGCATGTGGCTATTCAGATTGCCCCTTTGAGAAAATGAATAGTTGCATTCAGAACATGAAAAGGTTTTTCTCCACTGTGAGTCAGCAAGTGCCTCTTTAGATTGGCCTTCCAAAAAAAGGAATAATGGCACTCGGAACACGAAAAGGGTTTTTCTCCACTGTGAGTCAGCATGTGCCTTTTTAGATGGAACTTCTAAGAAAATGAATAGTGGCACTCGGAACACGAAAAAGGTTTTTCCCCACTGTGACTCAGCACGTGGCTCTTCAGTCGGCCACTTCGAGAACATGAATAATTGCATTCAGAACATGAAAACGGTTTTTCTCCACTGTGAGTCAGCATGTGGCTCTTCAGTTGGCCACTTTGAGAACATGAATAATTGCACTTGAAACATGAAAAAGGTTTTTCTCCACTGTGAGTCCGCATGTGCCTCTTTAGATCGCTCTTTCGAGAAAAAAAATAGTTGCACTCAGAACATGAAAAAGGTTTTTCTCCACTGTGAGTCTTCACGTGGCTTGTCAGAGAGCCCCTTTGAGAACATGAATAGTTGCACTCGGAACATGAAAAAGGTTTTTCTCCACTGTGAGTTAGCATGTGCCTCGTTAGAGAGCCCTTTTGAGAAAATGCATAGTTGCACTCAGAACATGAAAAAGGTTTTACTCCACTGTGAGTTAGTATGTGTCTCGTCAGATGGCCCTTTCGAGAACATGAATAGTTGCACTCGGAACATGAAAAAGGTTTTTCTACACAGTGAGTTAGCATGTGTCTCGTCAGTTTGCTTTTTTTAGAACATGAATAGTTGCACTCGGCACATGAAAAATGTTTTTCTCGTCTGTGAGTCAGCATGTGTCTCATCAGATTGCCCTTTCGAGAGTATAAATTGTTGCACACCGAACATGACAAATGTTTTTTTCCAATATGGATGCGTAAGTGACTTTTGAAATTCGACTTATGAGAATTGGAATAGGTACAATGAGGACAGAATAATTGTTTCTCCACAGGATGCATCTTCTGATCTGTAGAAAAAAAGAAATTAATACGATTATAAAGGCATAATACGATTTAATATCTACACTTGGCGTAATAAAGCACAGTAATTGATAACAACGATGGCAGAATTGTTAAAATTAGGAAAAAAAAAGTGTTTTTACCGGACTGGACAATTCTTTCAAAGCGTTCTAAGCATTCCTTTTTTACATCCGGCAGGTCTATGTCAACTTCCATACAAGAGAATCCCCCATCATTATCTTCTCGGCGTCCGAGTTCCTCCTTGACGGTAATAGTCTCCACATTAATGCAAGCTATAAAACAACATGAACGTACATTGATCATCGATTTTAAACTCATTTAAAAAAACCTTAAAATAAAAACAATAAAATAAATCATTGATTAACCGATCAGAAGTGAGAAATAAGTGAAGAGAGTTCAAGGTTAATTTAAGAAAATTAATAAGAACGACCCCGAATGTCCACTTCAGAAGGAATAAGCATTTGCTCTTGAGTACTTTCAGTATGGAGTTGTTGTTTTAATTCAATGGAATGATGTTTTCTTCCATCAATATGTATTTTTATCGAATGAGGATGAGGTGGAAACTTGAGGAATCGAGCACTTATTGTAAGCATTGGCGGCTTCTGTGATCGTAGGGTATGGTCACATCAAACAAATCACAAATAAACACCTCAAAACAATACATATTTTTCTAAACATAAGAAATATATATAAAATAAAACAATTGAAAACAATATACTTGGCACTTTGCCACTCATTTATAAAATATGGAATAAATGCTTGGGGAAGAGCAACAAACTCGGCCATCGATTCATTATAAATCGCACAGAAACCGATCTGAAAGGTAATATTAAAAAACATAGACCGACTGATACAGACCAAATATTCAACAGTTGTGACATACTAGATATACGCCAATTATACGTTAAAACACTACTAAACTACATTTTTGACCAAAAAAACAAATTTCAACATGCACAAAATATCACTAACAGAACAGTTAGACAAGCGTACAAAGAAAACATAAAAACTCCGATGGTAAATACAAGTTTTGGACAAATACACTATCAATACCATGCTATAAAAGCTTTCAACAGTCTAACACTTGAAAATAAAATCGAGGAAAACAAAAATAAATTGAGACACAAAATTACAAAATGGATTTAAGAACAAAAAAGACAATATTACCAAAATTTCATAACATAAAATAATAAAAACTAAACGTAACACACAAAACTTTGGCTGTTTCCGGCAGAGATAAAAAAAAACTGGTAAAAACTAAAATAACTGCCACTTAAGAGGACAGCGTTAACACACATATAATTTTCTGTCGCCATGGCAATCCAAAATGGACTTGTATTTTTATTTTTTTATCAAAGAAACAAACATTCCCGGGTTACGAAAAATCTGAGAACATTTGAAAATCTCCAACTACCACCACAGTAAGTGGAAAAAGTTGCTTATGTTGTGATGGAAGACTTAGCCAGTCGAGGAATTGAACACACTACGCCTGGGTGGGACCCAAGCGCGATGTCAACTCAGCCACCGACCGGTCTAATACAATTTATTTTACATAATCAATGCAACTCACTGGCTGTCTGAGTACTTTCCGCATATCGCAAACATTCTTTCTTTACATCTGGGAGGTCGAAATCCATATAAGTGTAGGGCATTTCACCTCCGCCTTCTTCCTGGGGCCCTGGTTCCGTTTTGATGGAAACAGTTTCTGGATTTACTAGATCCATGGCACCGCTGTTGCAGGGTTTGGTAATTGGTAAACGCACAAACAAATATATATACCTGAAACAAACATAGTTGTAACGTAATCCTATGAGCACACGAAAGCATTAAAATTATCGATTAGATCAACAGATAAGAAGTGTCAACTTCAAGGTCAAGATAGTCTCAATATGTATCCCTTATTTCAAATATCAGTTTCATATAAGATATCATTGTTTTGACAGAATATTCCAAGCAAACAAAATTTAATAATATTAAATACAATACAATAAGTTGAAGTAAAACAGAGATCCCGGGTCCTAGCACAAAAGCATTAATTCATAAAGATTGACAACTCGACCTTCTATAGAATTGGTTTGGTCAAGATTTTAACCTTAGATCTGGCAAATTTTAAGACAATCTGGCATCGGTGACGGCCCACCACACCATCGACAAAAAATAGAAGAAATTTAAAAAAAGGCGCGCCTATAGACAATATAATTCTGCTTCGCAACCTACCGAAAATTCAATTCATTAGCCTAAAACATAGGTGAAATGTCACCCAAGACCACAAAGTCCCATCTGACAAAGCGCTGTCATAACCATAACTGTTCAGCAAAACACAATCGGAAATGAAATTGTAGGATTACGCGTGACTATATCTACGTTGTCAACATCGCACGTAGTGCACATCACTCCTAACCTTTCCCTTACTGTGCTAAAAAAATCAACGCGTTCCGGTGCTGTGTAGTCAATACACATCTCAAAATTAGCGATTTAATTTCGGAAAAATATTAATATTCACAGTTTTTTTATTTAATATTTGAAAACAATATTTTTTTACATAGATAAGTATACAGGATATAAACAAGATATAAAACAATAGAAATTAAAGTAGCCTTTCCTCACCATAAAGAGACATTGCTCTTGTGTTTGGTGAGGGAATTCTAGTTCAATTATATATACGTTAGTATTAATGTAAATAAATTATTAAGAAACAACACAAGATTTAAACAATATTACTTCTAGATGTAAGTAGTGAACGTATTTTGGACTTATAATAGTTTAAGGTAATTTTTTAATTTAAGGTGAAATTCCTGAATATTTTCGATATTAATATATATTTATAATTAATCATTTATGTTTATTATCCACTGGAGTGACAACGCGACATAAATAATTTTGCCTCGATTGCTCGAGATATCCAGACGATCATTTTTTTTAATTTTTCGCCAACATTTAAAAAAAACATAACTTAGAATTTTTACATGCAATAATACAAACTTGTTATAGTGCTAGACAGCCAATGAGTTAACCTGTATTTTGCCGTTTGTTTAGTTTTTGTAGGATTTATAGAAAAAATATAAAAAATCGTAAAGTTTATAGTCGCGCGAATCCTGCGTGTTTGTTACTTTGAAACTGCCGTGACAGCTACTTTTTCGAGTCTTTTTCTTTTGCCTTTATTAACTAATTGAATAGTTTAATACATACAGTCTATTTCACAATGTCAAAATCGAAGCGAAGCTTTTTATATAATTGAGATCTAATACTGGATATTTATGATCATGTTTTTATAGTGGATAGTAAAATAAGAAACAGGGTTTTAAATAAGATATATATCATAGCAATACATATTACTAATCTTTCAGAAAATACTTTGTAAATTGCTTAAATTCCGTGTTATTTTGACATTTTTCCTCCAGAATACGTGATTTGGCAGCGTTTAAGCTCAGTACACACCGGGTGAATTAACCTAGCAAAGTTTATGATGATGGTTATGAAACCTTTCATGTCAAACTTGACTGATGACTCGACGTCGCTTGCTTCATCGTCCACGTCGCTTGCGTGGCTATCCTCCATGTCCGTTTTTGAAACAACAGAAATCACAAATTAATTTAATGGGTCTATTTTTCAATTACGGTAGAATGTTTTAAAAAATAAACTCACCGTTTCCAAACGCAAACACTTCTTGGTAGACCACAGGTCGCTATCATCACCCCACCGCGGTTCATCCCGTGATGTCCCAGGTAAGGGAGTGAAGGTAGCGGGAGATGTCAAACATGTTGGGGGAACTGGAGAAGGTAATGTTGCTGGTGTCCCTAGTGAAAAAGGACACCCTATTCTCTCCAGAGATGGAATTCTGAAAACATATTCATTAATCACATTAACGGATTGTTCTCATTCACGCGTGAACTGAATCTGTAAAAAGCCAGGTAAAATAAATTAAAAATCAACATCAGTGTCATGGACAGCTCCGATTCTACCTCATGTGTACAATGCACATATAACCAACGCTAATCCAACTCACTCTCACTGTTGCAGAACACTCAGGAAAACAATAATATTGTATCATGCATATTTAAACACGTTCACTTACTTTTTTTGTTTTTCTTGGGGGCGCAGTGGGGAGAAGGATCCGCGCCGCCTGCTTCTTGAACTTTCTGCATTCAAATTCCAGTTGGAAGGAAGCAGACTGGGCCCTTGCTG
>JAIUSX010000848.1:0-27434 GCA_026573805.1 Hesperophylax magnus | reverse complement strand
TCATGTTTGAATTCAATATAACATATTTGTAATACTGATTAATCAAACATTTCGTAAGCAAGGAGGAAGATTTCTGTGCAAGCGAAACCACAATTCGATAGTTTAACCGACATTCACACAAAAATAGTAAACAAATTAATTCCAAAAGTATTCACGTTTCTTTCCTGACATGACGCTGCATGGACTCACACCGATCTAGTATTAATATTAAAAGTGATGAATTAAAAAAAAAAAAAAGAAAAAAAGTTGTGAAATAATTAATGTTCATCGGTAAGTACTTGATGCAATTATTTAATCAAAAATCTGCGGTGAAAGAACATATATTTGCGATGGCAACACTGCCCCATGAATTCGTTTTCCTTACGTCAAATGTTGTTTGTTGTTTTACCGTTTTGTTTGAAATCATATTTTCGATCTAGCCTCTGTCATGACAGAGATCATTGTGTTTTTAGATCAGTGTTTTTACAGTGGAGAAACTTTAATCAATTGATATGATGTGCGTGATATATCTACGTATCTGATTTTATATCGGGCAATAATGCGAGTTGTTTGTTTTGACATGACGTGAATAAATCCCGCTTCTCCGGTAGATATCCACCGGATCGGGTAGTTCATTCGTCCCCATGCCGTCCATCGTCTTCTCCCATCCGTCATAGTCATCATCTTCGTCATAATAATATTATATCGCAAACAAACGAATATAAAACGATCACAATTAAAAATCAAAATGACACCTGAATGTTCAGACGACGTGTACATCGTGGAACTTCATAATGCGGTGTTTAGTAGAAGAATTTGTAAACTTTTTAAGTTCATTTCATCAAAGTTCACCAGTCCTAAAGAGTCATATATTCTCGAGCCTTTAAAAATAAATATCAATTCTACTTGTGCCCCTAATCTTCTAATAAACCATACAATAGGCAACAGTAATGTGTGTTAAAAGAATAGCAAATGTGAAATTAATGTCCAGTGTTTTTCTACTACAGTGTGTTTATCTGAGCTTGACTGGCCAGGTTTGGCCATGTTTTGCCATGTTTTTCTGTTTTCACAAAAGGGCGCTATACAAATTATCGAATTATTGTTATTACAAGGCTTCCGTATCATTTGTGTAATCAAATGTCCCAACTGCTGCTAACCACCTGTAGCCAGTGAGCCTATGGCATCCCCAATTGGGGTATGAGTGAATGTACAGAATGGTGGGACAACAGTTGGTATGACTTAGATAATAATGAAAAGTAAGAATAACCTAACCTAGCCTAGCCTAGCTTAGCCTAACCCAAACTAACCTAACCCAACCCAAACTAACCTAACCCAACCCAAACTAACCTAACCCAACCCAAACTAACCTATCCTAAACCAACCCAAACTAACCCAAACTAACCTAACCTAACCCAACCCAAACTAACCTAACCCAAACTAACCTAACCCAACCCAAACTAACCTAACCCAACCCAAACTAACCCAACCCAAACTAACCCAACCTAACCCAACCCAACCTAACCAAACATAACCTAACCTAACCCAACCTAACCTAACCTAACCTAACCTAACCCAACCTAACCAAACATAACCTAACCTAACCTAACCCAACCTAACCTAACCCAACCTAACCCAACATAACCTAACCTAACCTAACCTAACCTAACCCAACCTAACCCAACCTAACCTAACCTAACCCAACATAACCTAACCCAACATAACCTAACCCAACATAACCAAACCTAACCTAACCCAACCTTACCTAACCAAACCTAACCTAACCCAACCTTACCCAACCCAACCTTACCTAACCCAACCTAACCTAACCCAACCTAACCTAACCCAACCTTACCTAACCCAACCTTACCTAACCCAACCCAACCTTACCTAACCCAACCCAACCCAACCTTACCTAACCCAACCTAACCTAACCCAACCTAACCTAACCCAAACTGAACTAACCCAACCTAAACTAATCCAACCTAAACTAACCTAACCCAACCTAAACTAATCCAACCTAATCTATAACCTAACCTACAACCCAACCCAACCTAACAACGTTGTTTGTGTGGTGCGAGGAGTCCCTTTTGTGTAGCATTTTTTTTGTTCTAATTCCTCTTGTTTTAACCCCCCCCCCCCCCTACTCCATGCCCCCTCTCACTCGACCCCTCCCTCTCCTGACCTAACCTAAGCTAATCCGACCCAACCTACCAGTGTTGTTTGTGTGGTGCGAGGAGTCCCCTTTTTGTTTATTTTTTTTTTTTTTAAATACCTCTTTCTTTCCCCCCCCCCCCCTCCCTTCCATTCCCCCCTCTTCTGACCTCCAATTATTAATGATATTATTGTGTTTGCTGTTTTTGTCTCCGGAACATTGTTTGTGTTGTGCGTGGTGTCCCTTTTGAGTGCCATATTTTTTTTTAACCCCCCCTCTCTATCTTCCCCCTCCTCTGATCAGCCATTTATTAATGAATGATATTATTGTGTTTGCAGGTTCCTTCCAAACGTAGCATTTTCTGTGTTGGGCGAGGAGTCGAGGTGAGCGGTGATGTGCTGCTTTCACGGAGTGGATGCGAGCAGCTCGCTCTCTGCTGTCCCGGGAAACTTGTACGGGCCCGAAGCCAGCCGGAGACCCGCTCTCCTGTTATTCTGAAAGTCAAGAAATGTAAGAACAATTAAACAACTCTATTCTAATCATATCAATTAAACAACTCTATTCTAAAACAATACTACTTTACACATTTACATAAATACAAACCACATTAAATAACAACCGACACGCATGTTAACGCAGCGCCACGTTCATTGTACACTATAGTTTCATAAAGTGCAAACTTTTAGACGTGAGTTGTTATAATAGATTGCCTTGTTGGTAATAAGAGAGAGCATTAAATTTTAAATACATATATCCTGGAGGTGATTTGATCATTAGTAAAAATCATTTAATAAATAATTATTGCGTTTTGATGAAATATCATGGAACCGACAGGTTTTGATCATCATATTAATAATTCTCCGCTCGTAAATGAATTGAACAACGTGAAATGG
Source organism: Hesperophylax magnus (assembly GCA_026573805.1). Classification (NCBI taxonomy): domain Eukaryota; kingdom Metazoa; phylum Arthropoda; class Insecta; order Trichoptera; family Limnephilidae; genus Hesperophylax; species Hesperophylax magnus. The sequence goes on along the minus strand of JAIUSX010000848.1, from coordinate 24,410 downwards.
GTGAAGCGATGATATTATTTTATCATAACATTATCAGACGTCAATATTTTTAAACCGAGATGAATACGATATAATAATAACAATAACACTCTGCAATAATTAACAATAATTATTTATTAAATGATTTTTACTAATGATCAAATCACCTCCAGGATATGGTTCCATGATATTTCATCAAAATGACAATTCAACACACCTCCAAAAAGTGATATAGCGTCATGAAAAGTGATGAAACAAAAACTACGTTTAATAGTTACCTACGTAACCTATTTAGCCTAGTTTTTGTTTCATCACTTTTCATGACTTCATATCACTTTTTGGAGGTGTGTTGAATTATCATTTTGACGATATATCCGGTCACAGAGTCAGAAGGATCAAGTTATTTATTATTAGATCACGCACAAGTATTTATTGAAAAAAAAATAATATATATTAATTACATATTTAAAAATACATCTTTCGCCATCGTACATTTCTTTCTTTCGAAAAGTTCAATAATAAAATTCTTATTGTCAAAAGTATAGAGTGTATAGTCTGGCCTCAAACCATTTTTTGTGTGTTTTGGTACTATATCATTTTCCTTTATTGGCATTAGAGGTCAGCAGTCTATGCAGAGCTTTTATACTTATTACATAAATTTTTTCTACCGAATAAGATGAAGGTGATATAATTGTTAATTTCCTTCTCTTATCTCATATCTGTGAATAAATTGTGTAATGAATGAATTTAAATCTATCTATTCAAATACTGCCGCCGCAAAGTTTGGTTCGCGGATTTGCCGCCAGAGACAGGGATCTACACTTTCATTCGGGGATCTACGCTTCGCTAGTGGTTCGCGTCTAGGTCGAAATACAAACTTACTGGTTTTGAACTTGGATAATATTCATGTTCAGAGTTCATGAAACAATTTATTATGATTTGTATTATTTTTATTTTAAATATATTATTAGTTTAATGACTTTGGCGTAATTGTGATATGGAATTATCATTTATTGATACTTTACTTGATTTTTTTTTTTTTTTTGTTTGCTTTAGATATTAATCAATTATTGTGGGATTATCGTAGAATTTCTCCGCTTGTGCAGCGATAATTAGCTTCTTTATCAGAGGAATTTTTGCGTCGTTATGAAGCCTGATTGATCCACTAGGGTGCGCGCATTCAACGCTATTAACTTACCGCCTATTATAATATATATTTCGCTTGTTTATTATTCTGGACCGACATGATATACACGTTCTGTTAAAATGTATATTTATGATAATGCTATATATGAGGAGGTAAAACATTGTACGTATTATATCGACTTTTGCTTTATGACAATAATGAAAATATTGGCGGCCCTAATAAGGGCCTTTTGTTTGACTTGGACGACGATGATGATGATGATGAGTCGTTTGTTTGTTCTCGGTGTTGCTGGGTGTCGTGTCGGTCAAGTTGGTCGGTAGTCTGTCCATCTGTTGGCTCCTCACTTGGAGCTGGTGTACTTGGTGACGGCCTTGGTGCCCTCGGACACGGCGTGCTTGGCCAGCTCGCCGGGAAGGAGCAGCCTGACGGCAGTCTGGATCTCCCTGCTGGTGATCGTGGACCTCTTGTTGTAGTGGGCCAGGCGGGAAGCCTCGGCGGCGATGCGCTCGAAGATGTCGTTCACGAAGCTGTTCATGATGCTCATCGCCTTGGAGGAGATACCGGTGTCGGGGTGCACCTGCTTCAGCACTTTGTAGATGTAGATTGCGTAGCTCTCCTTCCTCCTGCGCTTAGACTTCTTCTTGTCCCCCTTGGAGATGTTCTTCTGGGCCTTGCCCGACTTCTTGGCTGCTTTTCCACTTGTCTTGGGTGGCATCTTGCTTGCTGTTCGTCAGAGAAGACTCGATTTTGGTCTTCAAATTTTCATTTTTTGACTTTACTTTACTTTTACGACGTTGTGGCGGCGCTCGACTAGGGCGGCCCTATTTCGCCCGGAGCTAGCTAGCACCCGAGCGGCCCCCTCTGCTATAGCATCTCCCGTAGCGGGGGGGAGCCGAATGCGGCCATTGTTAGCGAGCTCGCCGAGAACGTAAATACACCGGTCCCGTGAACGAAAAAGTCACAAGCAAAAATTTTGCCAGACTCGCCTAACCGAGTCTGCTATTCCGCTATCGAAGCAGTTCTCAAGCACCCAGCACCCCTATCATGTCAGGTCGCGGCAAAGGAGGCAAAGTGAAGGGAAAGGCAAAGTCCCGCTCTAACCGCGCCGGACTCCAGTTTCCCGTCGGACGTATCCACCGCCTGCTGAGGAAGGGCAACTACGCCGAGAGGGTGGGCGCCGGTGCCCCCGTCTACCTGGCCGCCGTCATGGAGTACCTGGCCGCCGAGGTTCTCGAGCTGGCCGGCAACGCCGCCAGGGACAACAAGAAGACCAGGATCATCCCCCGCCATCTGCAGTTGGCCATCCGAAACGACGAGGAGCTCAACAAGCTGCTCTCCGGCGTGACCATTGCTCAGGGAGGTGTTCTGCCCAACATTCAGGCTGTTCTCCTGCCCAAGAAGACAGAAAAGAAGGCGTAATTTTGACAGCGACAAACTATACTAACATCAGAAAAAAAAAAAAATGAACGTCCCTCAAGTCCACGACCACCACCACACCATACCATCAAGATGACTTGATTCATTATTTAAAAAAGGCCCTTCTCAGGGCCGCCAATTTTTCTCACTATTTTAAAATTACAAAAGTCGTTATATACCTACACTATATGTAAATAATTATATTCTTCACGGTCTTAAATCTATGTATGTATGTATGTATGTATGTATGTACAAAATATATTCTATTCGTGCATTATTATTGGCGAAAAGTTGACATTTTAAATCTCATTCAATTTGAGGTTAAAGCAACGTGTCAATCAATTTGTGATTAATGGATAATGGCAAATGGAGTAAAATTAGCTTGATTTACAAGCTCTAGCTCCTTTATGACGATGATTTTATTGGGTCTAGTCGTATTATATGATATTTTCGACTGTTTTATGACTATTCATTCATTTAGATATTTTACAATACGCACTTACCCTTAATTTGACATTTATGACCACAGACAATGATAAATTATAGATGATAAATCAATACAATAGTGATGGGGGTGACGCGTCCGACACTTTCGCAAAGAAAGTGATTAAAAAGTTTAAAAAAACATGAATAAATTATGGATATGGGGTGGGTGTGGTGTTTTTTTTTTTTTTTTTTCGTATTTTCGATAGAGTAATTTGCAATCGGATGAACATTTGGCGGCCCTGATAAGGGCCATTTTGTGTGACGTTTCGCGTCGATTGGGTCGAAATTGGAATGGTGAGCTGTTGTTTGTTTGTTTGTTTGTTTGTTGTCTCGCTTCGATCCGATTGATTTGATTAGATGGTCGGTCGGTTGGTTGCTCGCTCGCGGCTTAAGCACGCTCGCCGCGGATGCGTCTCGCCAGCTGGATGTCCTTGGGCATGATGGTGACGCGCTTGGCGTGGATCGCGCAAAGGTTGGTGTCCTCGAAGAGGCCGACCAGGTAGGCCTCGCTCGCCTCCTGCAGGGCCATCACGGCTGAGCTCTGGAAGCGCAGGTCGGTCTTGAAGTCCTGGGCGATCTCGCGCACCAGTCGCTGGAAGGGCAGCTTGCGGATCAGCAACTCCGTGCTCTTCTGGTAGCGGCGGATCTCGCGAAGGGCGACCGTGCCGGGCCTGTAGCGATGGGGCTTCTTCACTCCTCCGGTGGCGGGCGCGCTCTTCCTCGCCGCCTTCGTGGCCAGCTGCTTCCTGGGAGCCTTGCCTCCGGTAGACTTGCGGGCGGTCTGCTTTGTACGAGCCATGTTCTGTTTGAAATATTACAGTGACCCGAAAAACAGTCTCGTCGCCCTATTTATAGGAAAGAACCGTGAGAGTGCGACGGTGCGATGCCATTGGTCGCCCGCCGGGTCTTGGGGAGTGAGTAAATCAGGGTTGCCAATGCGTATGTTCTAAAATACCCACAGTGGAAAATTCAAAATCAAAATTATATATATATTTTTTATTTTATTTTTTTTTTTTTATATGCGTATAAAATTCGTAAAAATAAGTATTTATACTACATTTATAATATATATATATCCTGCGAAAGAAAACGAAATTATAGTACTTTTAATAATTGGAAATATTATTTTTCAATATTGTCGGAAAATCAAAAAATGATCTTTTAATGGGATCTCCGCACTTTAACTTTTCTTATTAAATTTACAATTCATCAGAATTCACCGCGATTTTGGGAATTCACCACGAATTGGCAACCCTGCAGTCAGTCATGCTACGCGAGTGGGGGGCCATCGTCGGTTTGGCCAGAGAGTATAAAATGAAGGCGAAATCCGGAAACTGAAAAATCGTTCTTCACCCGCCTTACTGAGCGGTTGCCTTCGCGTTCGTCTTAACCGAAAACAAACCGAAAAACACCATGACCGGTCGCGGAAAGGGAGGAAAAGGCCTCGGAAAGGGTGGAGCCAAGCGTCACAGGAAGGTGCTTCGCGATAACATCCAGGGCATCACGAAGCCGGCCATCCGCCGTCTGGCTCGCAGGGGAGGCGTCAAGCGTATCTCCGGCCTGATCTACGAGGAGACTCGCGGCGTGCTGAAGGTGTTCCTGGAGAACGTGATCAGGGATGCTGTCACCTACACCGAGCACGCCAAGAGGAAGACCGTCACCGCCATGGACGTCGTGTACGCCCTGAAGCGCCAGGGTCGCACCCTGTACGGCTTCGGCGGCTAGGCTGCGCGCGACCACCACACCATCACCGTCACCGTCACATCCACCCGATTGTTTATTTACGACAACACACTACTTGACAGTGTGATAAAACTCACAAAACGGCCCTTCTCAGGGCCACCACTATGTTCAAGCCGTTTAATGCATCTTACACAATTCTCGGACGGACCGACCGACTGCCCGCAAAGTATAATATAATATGATTAGTCACGCGAGGTAAGAATTATTTCGAGGCGCAAAGAACGCCGTTTTATTTGTAAAAATAAAAAGTAGAGTTAAATTCAGAAATTTTAAACGATTCCCACTTCACGGCAAATAAGAATCTAGGAAAAAACATAAAAATAACCGCGCCGGAGCAGGAAAATTTAATAGTTTTTAATTTAAAGTTGATATTCTCTATGTAAACAGAACGGCGTCACACGCCCCTGGCATGAGGATTAAAAAAATGCTACCTGGCTACATAACATATCGAGTCGGAGGTCTTCTGTCTTTTGGTAGGAAGGGAAAAAAAAAAAAAAAAAAGGAAAAAAAAAATATGAAAAAAAAGAGGAAAAAAAAAAATTAACCCTAACAAATATGCACGTTTTCATTGTACAGCAGGGAAGGAAAATAAATTTAAAAGTTTCATACTTTTTACTAAAAATTCACCTTCATACTGTGTGGACTGTGAGAATTTCATTTTTGGGCTGCGTCCTTTTCATTGATGTTGTCATTCTGTGAAAAAATTCGTAAGCCTTTAAATTACTTTATGACATGATTACTCTATGACTTACTATTATTATGCGCTTCCCTATGGCGCTTCCGGAAAAACCCTTACCCGTGCTTTATTGCCATTATATAAGTTATGCAAATGAATGGTTATGATAATAATAATAAATACTATGAAATTCGGTGGAATGAATAATAATTGACGTATTTTACTATTATACCTCTTGCGATACTCTCTCTAATCTCTTCGAATATTTTTGTATTATGCATTTATGAAATCATTGGTAGCCCTGAAAAGGGCTTTTTATCGTCAACAACTTGGCACCGCGACTCGGGTGCTCGCTTTCCGCCAGCTGATATATCCGCGGTGGTGATAGATATATTATATAATGACAATATATAACTATACACACACGTGAAGTCATGTGGAAGTCCTACTTCTTGGGTGCGGCCTTCTTCGCTGCGGGCTTGCCCTTGGGAGCTGCGGCAGCCTTCTTCGGCTTGGGCGCCTTGGGCTTCTTGGTCGGGGGCTTGGCCGACTTCTTCGCCTTCGTGGGGCTCTTTGGCTTCGCGGCGGGCTTCTTGGCGGCGGCGGCGGCGGCCTTCTTGGCCGGCGAGCCGGCGGGAGCCTTCTTCGCCTTGGCGGGGGCGACGGCCTTCTTCGCCTTGGCGGGCGCGGCGGCCGCCTTCCTGGGCTTCTTGGCGGCGGAGGCGGCAGAGGTGCGCTTCTTGGGCGCGGCGGCGGCCGGCTTCTTGGCGCCGCCGGCGGAACCCTTGGCCTTCGCCTCCAACTTGAAGGAGCCGGACGCTCCCTTGCCCTTGGTCTGGACCAGGGCGCCGGACTCGACGGCTCCCTTCAGGTACTTCTTGATGAAGGGGGCCAGCTTATCGGCGTCGACCTTGTAGTTGGCGGTGATGTACTTCTTGATGGCCTGCAGGGACGAGCCGCCGCGCTCCTTCAGCTCCTTGATGGCGTTGTTGACCATCTCGGACGTCTTCGGGTGAGAGGGCTTCGCCTTGGGCTTCTTGGCCGCCGCGGCGGATGCCTTTGCCTTCTTGGCGGGAGTGGTCGGAACGGGAGACGCCGCCGTCGCTGCTAGTGCTGTATCTGCCATTGTAGATTGGTGCTGGTGGTGCTGTTCGGCTTGCTTGCTGATGCTGGAATAGCTTTGTGGCTGATGGATGAGGATCAGCCGAGGGAATTCGAATGGCGTCCCTACCGTGCCGCCGGCGCAGAGAGCTCGCTTGTCGATTGTGATGATGAAAACGTGTATCATTTATGCTTAGGTCATCGTAGTAAAATAGGATTTTATCAGCGAGGATAAATTTTCCGGAACGGTAGGGAGCGGGCGGGCGTAGGACAGAGATGTGGGCCCGCGGAGGGAGGGGAATCTTCGCTCCCCGGGAGCGGCGCTAGGCGCAGTGAGGCTCCGGATGAGGAAATGCGCGAGGGCGGCGACTCGGAGTGCCACAAAAGAGACCGCAGCTCGGGAGACCCTCGAGTCGGCGGGTCTAGAGGGCGGCGTGGGCGAGGGCGGGACTCCGGCCGGGGGGTCCCGCAGCATTCCCGCCGTCGGGGGGCCCCGCGAGCGCCGACAGGGCCCCCGAGCCGCCCCGCCGTAGAACGGCGTGCCGGCCCACAGCATACATCGGGCTCGCGGTGCTCGGGCCTGTATAATATTATGTGTCCGCCAAATCGACCTAGGCGTGATAATAATGCGAAATAAATTAATAATGTTAGACGAAATTAATTTTAAAAAATTAAACGAGCCCTACTGATGATGCTATTATATCTGATTTCTTACAGGACAGCCGGGGGCGGCGCGGCGCGGCGTGAGAGACGAGCCCTCGAAGACATGAAAATAATAACCTGGTTAAACTATTAATGTTTGCGATTGTTTATGTGCTTAAAAAAAAAAAAATTTAAAATTAAAAAAAATTATATGAATTATGATTATGATGATGAATAAAAAGTAGGAAAACAAAAACAAAAAAAAAACTACAGACAGACAAAGAAACAAAAACCGTATAAGATATTTAATCAGAACATCATCGGATGACAAATAACTGGAAAAATAACAGCAGCAAATAAATGTCTAGCATCACTTTATCCAATGATGGGAAAGAAAAGTCGTTTATCAACGGATAATAAATTACTTCTTTATAAAACAACAATAAGACCAGGTTTCACGTACGGATGCCCCATTTGGGGGCACGCCGCTCCAAGTCTCATACAAAAGATTCAACTCTTTCAAAATAAAGCCTTGCTTTAAACGCACCTAAATGGATTAGAATTTCTTCTATCCATAATGACACCAACATTGGACTTAATTGTTTCCCAAGCGACCAAATTTTATGCCGGCCTTCCCAGCCATACTAATCCTACAATAAGATCGAATTTTATTTTTATTTTCAAAATTTGAAAATTTCATTCATACAAATTTTCAATTGATTTTTCGTTTTTTTTTTTTTCTCCCTTTTACTAAATTTACTAAATTGCCACTACATTTAATCTACAAAAAAAAAAAAAAAAGAAACACGTGGAAAGAAGCTGTGGGTGTGCGAAAGAATACTTATTACTTTTAATGAAGTTAAATGTTGGAAAATTTATGATTTAAATTTAATTATGGAATAAATGAAAATATCAACGGAATATATGTCGATAATTATTCACGCATCATCAGATAGTTGCACGTTTGATTGATCCACCCACTGAACTTGACACTTGGAAACGGAAACGGAAGTCAATCGCGATGCATTGTTCATGAAAAATGATGGCCGCCCGGCGTGACCGACCCCCGAGAGGGCGGCCGTTCAGGTGTTCGGGGGTCCGGTGAGAGAGCGCGGAGGCGACGGCGAAAAGCGGCGAGGAAGACGAGAAAAGGTGAAATAATACGGCGAAATGAAAGAAAGCGGAGGTTCGGACCTCCACGCGCCATTTTTGTTCAGATCGTTTCGCGCGCGCGAAGATTATTATTTAACAAACATCACACACACCCGCGCACGCACACGCACACAACACACACAACACATCAGATCCGTATAACTGGCATCAAATCGATTGATCAAAGTTTATTTACATTATTATCAAACGGCGATCGCGAGAGTTACGGGATGAACACAAACAACAAGATTGACAACTGTCTAAACCATAGAAAGAAGAAATTGGTAGAAAAAAAAAACAACAGAAAAAGAAACGTAAAAATAAAGAGAATCCCCTCTGTTTGAATACTCCCCCTATGTCCATGGCTTTTTGGGTTAACGATTAAATAAAAAAAAAGTATTTTAATGATTAAATTGAATTTAAATTAATTATATTGAATATAAATTAATTATATTCAATAAAAAAAATATATATGTATACAGGGTGTATCGGCACGTACCCGACAAACTTTAACCAGCTATTCCTTAGCATATTTGAAGTAAAAAATCTTATGTGCACTTTGCTGTCCGGTAACGTTTTTTTTTAATAAAAAAATTATTATTCATATTTTCACCACATGTCACCACTGTTTTATCCTTTGTCAAAGTTTGAAAACCCATCTGGCAAATATTTTATTCGAATTCCGTTATTTTATTTTTTTTTTTATTTTCTAGATTCTTATATTCCATGAAGTGGTGAATCATTTAAATTTACTGAATTTAAAGTTAATGTTCTTTATACAAATAGAACGGCGTCATATGCGCCTCACAATTTTTACCTCATATGGGTTTATTCAAATATTACCTGGCTTTTATAGACTTAGAGGCCTTGTATTTTCTCGGTAGGGAAAAAATTTGTTACCTAAAAACCCTACTAAAATTGCATGTTTTCGTCCAGCATCAGCACCACCAGCGACCGACAGCGGCCATATACTACATACGTGTCTGTTTGTGTTGTGTTGGGAATGGGGGGAGGAAATTTCGGCTGCGCCCTATTGTTGGGTTCCTTCCGCATTTGCCGTTGGGAGTAAGGAAAATCGCAGAAAACCTTACCCGGAAGGAGCGGCCGAACGCCAACTTGAAACGTATGCGGCCTTCAGTAACATCGGTATATGATGTCCTGCATTTTTGAGATGTGTGTGTGTGTGTCTGATTTTATGTTAATATATACTTATGGGAGGATAGAAAATAAACATACATATACATACAAATTATAAAATATTATATAAATATATAAATAGATATATAAACATTATATATTTAGGAGGAAAGTCGGGAGTTTAGGAAATACCTACTGCTCGCTATTCGTCCGCGTCTGATTCTGGTATGTGCCATATGTGGTCATGGTCCATGAGGATGTGTTTAGGTAGTCTGTGTGTGTATTTGAATGTCAGGTCGCTCGGAGCATTGTATTGTCCTATGTCTCGTATTAGTGGATTTTTACTAAGTGTGAGTGATTTGTAAAAGCGTGCAGTCAGTCTGTGTGTGAATTCGTATAGTGTTGGAATTTGTTCTCGTTCGTGTAATCTCTTCAAGTTTGTTCTGAGTCTCGTGTTGTATGTGATTTTGATGCAGAGATTTTGAAGTGTCTGTAGTTTCTTGTGGTCTGTGTGTGAGATGCTGCTCCATACGGGAATCGCATACGAGAGTACCGGACGAATGAGCGAGTAGTAGACGAGGAGTTTGGTTTTGGGAAGTAGCGGACTCCGTCTATTGAAAATTGGCTTCATCATGCCGATCGCTTTTCGCGTGCGCGCGTGCATCTTTGCTTGTTGAGATTTCCAGTTGAGGCGGGAGTCCATGGTCAGGCCGAGATATGTAACTTCATCTTTCCATTCAATGCTGTGTCCTCCCATTTCGATGTTGAAGTCAGGTGTTCTATTTATACGTTTTCTCGTGAACATGATGGCTTCGGTTTTCGCCTCGTTCAGTTTCAGGCGCCATTTCTTGTAGTACTCTACGAGCGCGTCGAGCGCCCTCTGTAGGTAAATCGCGGCCATGTTCGCTTTCAGCGAGGAAACGTATAGTTTGACGTCATCTGCGTAGATAGACAGATTGCATCTCTCGTCTCGGGGGATGTCGTAGGTGAACAGAATGAAGAGAAATGGTCCCAGTAAACTTCCTTGCGGCACGCCTTTTGGAATCTCACGCATTGAAGATAACACGTTCCTTATGAACACTCTGAACGATCTATTTTTTAGGTATTCCTGTATCAGTCTCGTTAGGTATATGGGCGTGTTGGTGCGGTGCAACTTATGCACGAGCCCGTCTATCCATACGGTGTCGAATGCCTTCTCTAGGTCGATGAGCGCAGCAGCGGTGAAGCGATGTTCGTTAAATTTTCTTGCGATGAATTCCGCTACTCTGGTGAGTTGATGGGTCGTGGAGTGCCTCTTTCTGAAGCCGAACTGCTCGTCTGGCAAAGTCTTGTGTTCGTCGTGGTGTGGGACAAGCCTGTTTAGTATAATTTGTTCAAATACCTTGCTCAACGTAGATAGTAGGCTAATCGGCCGGTAGCTTGTCGGCTGCGTTCTATCTTTATTCGGCTTTGCGAATGGCAGCACGGTCGCTGATTTCCAAATCTGGGGAAAATGCCCAGTCATGAGGCAGGCATTGAACAATTTTGTAGTGTATATGATGGCTTTTTGAGGGAGATGTTTGAGTAAAATGTTGTGAATTTGATCGCTTCCCGGCGCCTTGTTCGTTCTGAGTCGCTTGATTGTGACCGCAATCTCGCTCGGCGTTGTGAAATGAATATCTTCAGCGTTTGTCTGCTCTGCTTCGTTCAAATCTCGTAGAGAGTCAGCTACGATCCGGTCCGTAGCCGGGTCGGAAAGGCCGTCTGTAGCGGCGTAGGCTCTCTCGAAGCCGTCGGCGAGTGTGTCAACTTTTTCTTGTAGCGACAAAGCCGTCCCAGGGCCGTTCAATTTCTGTAGCGGGGGGATTGTGAAATCTTTATGTCTCAGCGCGCTAGCCATTTTCCATAATGAATTATCCTTCGGCGTGAGCGACGCGACTTTTTTGTCCCAAAGTTCGCGCTTGAGTTCTGCGATTTCGGTCTTGATTTCCCTCTGCAGGCAGTTGTACGCTGTCTTGAAGTATTCGTCACGCGTGCGGTGGTACATGCGTCGCAGGCGATTTTTGTCCTTGATGAGCGATAAAACGTGCTCGGGAAGCTTGATCGTGTATGAATGTACTTCTTTGAGAGGAATGTGTGTGTCTTGTGCTGTTTGAAGAATCTCTGTGAGAGTGCTTGTAGCTGCGTCGATTTCTTGTGGCGAGCGCAGAGTTCCCGAAGTGAGATGAATTCGTTCGTTGACTTCCTTTTTAAATCCTTCCCAGTCCGCATCCTTATAATTGCGCTGTTTTCTGGGGGTCCTTGAAGTTGTGCCGCCTATAGTAAAGCACACGGGCAGATGGTCCGAAGACAGCTCGTCTAATGTGCGCAGTGGAGATATTGTCTTAACATTTTTCTCGAGTACTATATCCAAAGTACTCGGATATCTAGAGCGTTGCGAGTAGTACGTAGGTCTGTCGGGCGCCATTATCGAATAGGTATTTGTCTGCATGTGTGTAAAGAGCGTATTTCCGTTCGCATTACCTCTGTAGTTATTCCAGTAGTTGTGTTTGGCGTTCAAATCGCCTCCTATCACAACGATTGGTCCCAGATTGAGCAATTTATTGAGATCTTCTCTCACTAGGTTACTTTGGGTGCAGTATACGGAGATGATGGTATGCGCTCTACCCTCTATGGTGACTTCGATGATCGTGGCTTCAGCGTGCTTCAACTTCGGAGTGGGAATTCTTGTGGACGTCATTGATTGTCGAACGAATATTGCGGTTCCTCCGCCTGATCTTCCCTGTCGGTCGTCTCGGTAAATCTCGAAGCCTTGCACTCTCAGCGGTACGCTTGGATTCAAGTGGGATTCTGATAAGAGAATTATGTCTGTGTTTAATTCATTTGCCAAAGCGAGCAGTTCGTCTGTCTTGTTGCGCACGCTAAATGCGTTCCATACGAGGACTCTCACCTTCTCGGGATTAGACATCGAGGGTGGTCGTGAGGAGCTCCATCAGGACGACGAGCTTCTCTGCTCTTGATGTGCAGCGGGCGAGCTGCGATCGCATCCTCAGGAGGCCTTGGAGCAGGGCCATGATGTCCAGGTCGTCCTCTGTAGTGGTGGGCGCGCGCACGGGCTCCTGCTGTGAGCGGGGCTGGGGGCGGGGGGGCTGTGGGGGCGGCGCGGTCTCGCGCTGCTCTTGGGCGGGGGCGGTGCCTCCGGCTACGTTGGCCCATGTGCGTCCATCCGTCCTCGGCTGAGGAGGTGGCCTGCTCGGGTTCTGTTCTGCCGGAGGGGGTTGGGGCCTTCTGGCAGGTCGCTGCTGGATTGAGGCGACGTACGCTACCCGCTTGGGGCAGCCTCTGTAGTTGGCGGGATGCGGGCCTGAGCAGTTACAGCATGCGGCGGGCTCGTCTCTCGTCTTCTTGGGGCATTCTGCCGAAGCATGCTCCAGTAAGCATTTTACACACCTTGCTGTGTGCGAACAGTTTCGGGACCCATGTCCGAAGTCTTGACATCTGTAGCACTGGGTGCCGTGCTGAAGGTGATTACTCCTGTGCTTCTGGAGTCGAATGCGGCAGTGGCACAGGTATTTGACGGCCGCGCGCAGCTGTCCCATGTTGACTTCCTTATTGAAGTGCGCTAGGTATATGGGATACTCATTTGAGGCAGTCATCTTGACCACCTTCACAGCTGGGAATCCTTGCGATTCCAGATCCGCCGCGATGTCTTGTACTTCAACTAGAGGCAGGCCCTTGATCACGGCCTTCTTCATTTTTTCGGCTTCGGCCGTGAATGTGTGGAAGCCTCGCGCCTCCGCTCGCAGTCCATTGGTGAGGGCGCGATGGTCCTCCATCGTGCGCACGAAGATGTTGGCCGTGCCGCCCCTGTTATATCTAAAAGTGAAGAGCTTACCCGCCCCCAGATGTCCTTGCACCGCAGCTGTGATCTGCGTGTGTGTCATGTTCCCCAGGGTCATCACAACCGGGGGAACACGGTCTCTCCTTCCGGTACCTGCGGGGGAGAAAGAATTATTAGTGTTGGCACGCTTATTACGCGGCGCGCCGGCGCCTTCGCTTACCTCGGGCAACTCTTCAAATCGGTTGCCACACTGGAGCGGTTGTGGTCCCCGTGGGGACATGGGCCTCTTTGCGGGGTTGGACGGCCTCGTCCAGCCTCCATCCTGGGGGGCAGCCGTCTCCATCGGCTGCTGGGGCCTCGGGGGCGCCACGTAGGCCGACGCTGGGCCTATCGGGGGGCGCCTGGGGGCAGGACTGGGTCCTGTTGCCCAGGAGGGGCCTGCTATGGGCTCCGTCATCTCGGTTACGTCGGGCGTGGTGGCAGTCGTGGTGGTGGATGGTCTCCGGGTCCTTGGGTCCTCGGAGCGGGGCTGTGGTGCGGGGACCGTAAGGCGCATGGTCCCTGTCTTCCTTCGAAGCGCTATCTGATGGGCGCCGGGCGGTACCACGACCGGGGAGTCCTCGTGGTCAGCGGGGAGCATCCTCGTCGGGAACATCTTGACAGGCGGTAGTCTGTGCCTCCTCTTGAAGAGGGAGCACGTCTCTGGAGCTTGTGGGCGGTTTGCGGGGGCCAGCGTGAGTCTTCGTTGTTTAAGTATAGCGAGAAAGTGTTGCCTTGATAAAGGCAGTTGGGTGGGCGCGAGCGCCTGCTCGGTGGGCCGGTGGGATCTCTCCGGCCGGCAAAAGTAGCGGGGCCTGGCTGATTACTCAAGCCAGACAAAAACGACTTCTGTGGTTATGTCGCAAACCACAAAAAACGACTTTTTTTCTCTATCTGTGGCTGTCTATCGGCTCTCTGTGGCTCTATCCTCTTCGAATTCCGTTGAATAATGCACGTGTGTACCTATATTGGCGCACACTTACAATCACAACGAAATGGCACGGCACCATTCGTCTCATTTTTAACTATTATTATTTAGTGTGTGCGAAAGAGCGAAGACGCTCTTCGACATACTTGCTTATAACAGCTGTTGAACACGAAACATATATATATATATTTTATATATTATTTTATATATTATTTTATAAATATATATATTTTATTATTATTCAATTGTAATTTTTACGTAAATATGAATTCCTCTGAAAGATTCTGGAGGTCTGGATACGTATGATACAGTAATTCTGTCTCATGTTTGAATTCAATATAACATATTTGTAATACTGATTAATCAAACATTTCGTAAGCAAGGAGGAAGATTTCTGTGCAAGCGAAACCACAATTCGATAGTTTAACCGACATTCACACAAAAATAGTAAACAAATTAATTCCAAAAGTATTCACGTTTCTTTCCTGACATGACGCTGCATGGACTCACACCGATCTAGTATTAATATTAAAAGTGATGAATTAAAAAAAAAAAAAAGAAAAAAAGTTGTGAAATAATTAATGTTCATCGGTAAGTACTTGATGCAATTATTTAATCAAAAATCTGCGGTGAAAGAACATATATTTGCGATGGCAACACTGCCCCATGAATTCGTTTTCCTTACGTCAAATGTTGTTTGTTGTTTTACCGTTTTGTTTGAAATCATATTTTCGATCTAGCCTCTGTCATGACAGAGATCATTGTGTTTTTAGATCAGTGTTTTTACAGTGGAGAAACTTTAATCAATTGATATGATGTGCGTGATATATCTACGTATCTGATTTTATATCGGGCAATAATGCGAGTTGTTTGTTTTGACATGACGTGAATAAATCCCGCTTCTCCGGTAGATATCCACCGGATCGGGTAGTTCATTCGTCCCCATGCCGTCCATCGTCTTCTCCCATCCGTCATAGTCATCATCTTCGTCATAATAATATTATATCGCAAACAAACGAATATAAAACGATCACAATTAAAAATCAAAATGACACCTGAATGTTCAGACGACGTGTACATCGTGGAACTTCATAATGCGGTGTTTAGTAGAAGAATTTGTAAACTTTTTAAGTTCATTTCATCAAAGTTCACCAGTCCTAAAGAGTCATATATTCTCGAGCCTTTAAAAATAAATATCAATTCTACTTGTGCCCCTAATCTTCTAATAAACCATACAATAGGCAACAGTAATGTGTGTTAAAAGAATAGCAAATGTGAAATTAATGTCCAGTGTTTTTCTACTACAGTGTGTTTATCTGAGCTTGACTGGCCAGGTTTGGCCATGTTTTGCCATGTTTTTCTGTTTTCACAAAAGGGCGCTATACAAATTATCGAATTATTGTTATTACAAGGCTTCCGTATCATTTGTGTAATCAAATGTCCCAACTGCTGCTAACCACCTGTAGCCAGTGAGCCTATGGCATCCCCAATTGGGGTATGAGTGAATGTACAGAATGGTGGGACAACAGTTGGTATGACTTAGATAATAATGAAAAGTAAGAATAACCTAACCTAGCCTAGCCTAGCTTAGCCTAACCCAAACTAACCTAACCCAACCCAAACTAACCTAACCCAACCCAAACTAACCTAACCCAACCCAAACTAACCTATCCTAAACCAACCCAAACTAACCCAAACTAACCTAACCTAACCCAACCCAAACTAACCTAACCCAAACTAACCTAACCCAACCCAAACTAACCTAACCCAACCCAAACTAACCCAACCCAAACTAACCCAACCTAACCCAACCCAACCTAACCAAACATAACCTAACCTAACCCAACCTAACCTAACCTAACCTAACCTAACCCAACCTAACCAAACATAACCTAACCTAACCTAACCCAACCTAACCTAACCCAACCTAACCCAACATAACCTAACCTAACCTAACCTAACCTAACCCAACCTAACCCAACCTAACCTAACCTAACCCAACATAACCTAACCCAACATAACCTAACCCAACATAACCAAACCTAACCTAACCCAACCTTACCTAACCAAACCTAACCTAACCCAACCTTACCCAACCCAACCTTACCTAACCCAACCTAACCTAACCCAACCTAACCTAACCCAACCTTACCTAACCCAACCTTACCTAACCCAACCCAACCTTACCTAACCCAACCCAACCCAACCTTACCTAACCCAACCTAACCTAACCCAACCTAACCTAACCCAAACTGAACTAACCCAACCTAAACTAATCCAACCTAAACTAACCTAACCCAACCTAAACTAATCCAACCTAATCTATAACCTAACCTACAACCCAACCCAACCTAACAACGTTGTTTGTGTGGTGCGAGGAGTCCCTTTTGTGTAGCATTTTTTTTGTTCTAATTCCTCTTGTTTTAACCCCCCCCCCCCCCTACTCCATGCCCCCTCTCACTCGACCCCTCCCTCTCCTGACCTAACCTAAGCTAATCCGACCCAACCTACCAGTGTTGTTTGTGTGGTGCGAGGAGTCCCCTTTTTGTTTATTTTTTTTTTTTTTAAATACCTCTTTCTTTCCCCCCCCCCCCCTCCCTTCCATTCCCCCCTCTTCTGACCTCCAATTATTAATGATATTATTGTGTTTGCTGTTTTTGTCTCCGGAACATTGTTTGTGTTGTGCGTGGTGTCCCTTTTGAGTGCCATATTTTTTTTTAACCCCCCCTCTCTATCTTCCCCCTCCTCTGATCAGCCATTTATTAATGAATGATATTATTGTGTTTGCAGGTTCCTTCCAAACGTAGCATTTTCTGTGTTGGGCGAGGAGTCGAGGTGAGCGGTGATGTGCTGCTTTCACGGAGTGGATGCGAGCAGCTCGCTCTCTGCTGTCCCGGGAAACTTGTACGGGCCCGAAGCCAGCCGGAGACCCGCTCTCCTGTTATTCTGAAAGTCAAGAAATGTAAGAACAATTAAACAACTCTATTCTAATCATATCAATTAAACAACTCTATTCTAAAACAATACTACTTTACACATTTACATAAATACAAACCACATTAAATAACAACCGACACGCATGTTAACGCAGCGCCACGTTCATTGTACACTATAGTTTCATAAAGTGCAAACTTTTAGACGTGAGTTGTTATAATAGATTGCCTTGTTGGTAATAAGAGAGAGCATTAAATTTTAAATACATATATCCTGGAGGTGATTTGATCATTAGTAAAAATCATTTAATAAATAATTATTGCGTTTTGATGAAATATCATGGAACCGACAGGTTTTGATCATCATATTAATAATTCTCCGCTCGTAAATGAATTGAACAACGTGAAATGGGTGAAGCGATGATATTATTTTATCATAACATTATCAGACGTCAATATTTTTAAACCGAGATGAATACGATATAATAATAACAATAACACTCTGCAATAATTAACAATAATTATTTATTAAATGATTTTTACTAATGATCAAATCACCTCCAGGATATGGTTCCATGATATTTCATCAAAATGACAATTCAACACACCTCCAAAAAGTGATATAGCGTCATGAAAAGTGATGAAACAAAAACTACGTTTAATAGTTACCTACGTAACCTATTTAGCCTAGTTTTTGTTTCATCACTTTTCATGACTTCATATCACTTTTTGGAGGTGTGTTGAATTATCATTTTGACGATATATCCGGTCACAGAGTCAGAAGGATCAAGTTATTTATTATTAGATCACGCACAAGTATTTATTGAAAAAAAAATAATATATATTAATTACATATTTAAAAATACATCTTTCGCCATCGTACATTTCTTTCTTTCGAAAAGTTCAATAATAAAATTCTTATTGTCAAAAGTATAGAGTGTATAGTCTGGCCTCAAACCATTTTTTGTGTGTTTTGGTACTATATCATTTTCCTTTATTGGCATTAGAGGTCAGCAGTCTATGCAGAGCTTTTATACTTATTACATAAATTTTTTCTACCGAATAAGATGAAGGTGATATAATTGTTAATTTCCTTCTCTTATCTCATATCTGTGAATAAATTGTGTAATGAATGAATTTAAATCTATCTATTCAAATACTGCCGCCGCAAAGTTTGGTTCGCGGATTTGCCGCCAGAGACAGGGATCTACACTTTCATTCGGGGATCTACGCTTCGCTAGTGGTTCGCGTCTAGGTCGAAATACAAACTTACTGGTTTTGAACTTGGATAATATTCATGTTCAGAGTTCATGAAACAATTTATTATGATTTGTATTATTTTTATTTTAAATATATTATTAGTTTAATGACTTTGGCGTAATTGTGATATGGAATTATCATTTATTGATACTTTACTTGATTTTTTTTTTTTTTTTGTTTGCTTTAGATATTAATCAATTATTGTGGGATTATCGTAGAATTTCTCCGCTTGTGCAGCGATAATTAGCTTCTTTATCAGAGGAATTTTTGCGTCGTTATGAAGCCTGATTGATCCACTAGGGTGCGCGCATTCAACGCTATTAACTTACCGCCTATTATAATATATATTTCGCTTGTTTATTATTCTGGACCGACATGATATACACGTTCTGTTAAAATGTATATTTATGATAATGCTATATATGAGGAGGTAAAACATTGTACGTATTATATCGACTTTTGCTTTATGACAATAATGAAAATATTGGCGGCCCTAATAAGGGCCTTTTGTTTGACTTGGACGACGATGATGATGATGATGAGTCGTTTGTTTGTTCTCGGTGTTGCTGGGTGTCGTGTCGGTCAAGTTGGTCGGTAGTCTGTCCATCTGTTGGCTCCTCACTTGGAGCTGGTGTACTTGGTGACGGCCTTGGTGCCCTCGGACACGGCGTGCTTGGCCAGCTCGCCGGGAAGGAGCAGCCTGACGGCAGTCTGGATCTCCCTGCTGGTGATCGTGGACCTCTTGTTGTAGTGGGCCAGGCGGGAAGCCTCGGCGGCGATGCGCTCGAAGATGTCGTTCACGAAGCTGTTCATGATGCTCATCGCCTTGGAGGAGATACCGGTGTCGGGGTGCACCTGCTTCAGCACTTTGTAGATGTAGATTGCGTAGCTCTCCTTCCTCCTGCGCTTAGACTTCTTCTTGTCCCCCTTGGAGATGTTCTTCTGGGCCTTGCCCGACTTCTTGGCTGCTTTTCCACTTGTCTTGGGTGGCATCTTGCTTGCTGTTCGTCAGAGAAGACTCGATTTTGGTCTTCAAATTTTCATTTTTTGACTTTACTTTACTTTTACGACGTTGTGGCGGCGCTCGACTAGGGCGGCCCTATTTCGCCCGGAGCTAGCTAGCACCCGAGCGGCCCCCTCTGCTATAGCATCTCCCGTAGCGGGGGGGAGCCGAATGCGGCCATTGTTAGCGAGCTCGCCGAGAACGTAAATACACCGGTCCCGTGAACGAAAAAGTCACAAGCAAAAATTTTGCCAGACTCGCCTAACCGAGTCTGCTATTCCGCTATCGAAGCAGTTCTCAAGCACCCAGCACCCCTATCATGTCAGGTCGCGGCAAAGGAGGCAAAGTGAAGGGAAAGGCAAAGTCCCGCTCTAACCGCGCCGGACTCCAGTTTCCCGTCGGACGTATCCACCGCCTGCTGAGGAAGGGCAACTACGCCGAGAGGGTGGGCGCCGGTGCCCCCGTCTACCTGGCCGCCGTCATGGAGTACCTGGCCGCCGAGGTTCTCGAGCTGGCCGGCAACGCCGCCAGGGACAACAAGAAGACCAGGATCATCCCCCGCCATCTGCAGTTGGCCATCCGAAACGACGAGGAGCTCAACAAGCTGCTCTCCGGCGTGACCATTGCTCAGGGAGGTGTTCTGCCCAACATTCAGGCTGTTCTCCTGCCCAAGAAGACAGAAAAGAAGGCGTAATTTTGACAGCGACAAACTATACTAACATCAGAAAAAAAAAAAAATGAACGTCCCTCAAGTCCACGACCACCACCACACCATACCATCAAGATGACTTGATTCATTATTTAAAAAAGGCCCTTCTCAGGGCCGCCAATTTTTCTCACTATTTTAAAATTACAAAAGTCGTTATATACCTACACTATATGTAAATAATTATATTCTTCACGGTCTTAAATCTATGTATGTATGTATGTATGTATGTATGTACAAAATATATTCTATTCGTGCATTATTATTGGCGAAAAGTTGACATTTTAAATCTCATTCAATTTGAGGTTAAAGCAACGTGTCAATCAATTTGTGATTAATGGATAATGGCAAATGGAGTAAAATTAGCTTGATTTACAAGCTCTAGCTCCTTTATGACGATGATTTTATTGGGTCTAGTCGTATTATATGATATTTTCGACTGTTTTATGACTATTCATTCATTTAGATATTTTACAATACGCACTTACCCTTAATTTGACATTTATGACCACAGACAATGATAAATTATAGATGATAAATCAATACAATAGTGATGGGGGTGACGCGTCCGACACTTTCGCAAAGAAAGTGATTAAAAAGTTTAAAAAAACATGAATAAATTATGGATATGGGGTGGGTGTGGTGTTTTTTTTTTTTTTTTTCGTATTTTCGATAGAGTAATTTGCAATCGGATGAACATTTGGCGGCCCTGATAAGGGCCATTTTGTGTGACGTTTCGCGTCGATTGGGTCGAAATTGGAATGGTGAGCTGTTGTTTGTTTGTTTGTTTGTTTGTTGTCTCGCTTCGATCCGATTGATTTGATTAGATGGTCGGTCGGTTGGTTGCTCGCTCGCGGCTTAAGCACGCTCGCCGCGGATGCGTCTCGCCAGCTGGATGTCCTTGGGCATGATGGTGACGCGCTTGGCGTGGATCGCGCAAAGGTTGGTGTCCTCGAAGAGGCCGACCAGGTAGGCCTCGCTCGCCTCCTGCAGGGCCATCACGGCTGAGCTCTGGAAGCGCAGGTCGGTCTTGAAGTCCTGGGCGATCTCGCGCACCAGTCGCTGGAAGGGCAGCTTGCGGATCAGCAACTCCGTGCTCTTCTGGTAGCGGCGGATCTCGCGAAGGGCGACCGTGCCGGGCCTGTAGCGATGGGGCTTCTTCACTCCTCCGGTGGCGGGCGCGCTCTTCCTCGCCGCCTTCGTGGCCAGCTGCTTCCTGGGAGCCTTGCCTCCGGTAGACTTGCGGGCGGTCTGCTTTGTACGAGCCATGTTCTGTTTGAAATATTACAGTGACCCGAAAAACAGTCTCGTCGCCCTATTTATAGGAAAGAACCGTGAGAGTGCGACGGTGCGATGCCATTGGTCGCCCGCCGGGTCTTGGGGAGTGAGTAAATCAGGGTTGCCAATGCGTATGTTCTAAAATACCCACAGTGGAAAATTCAAAATCAAAATTATATATATATTTTTTATTTTATTTTTTTTTTTTTATATGCGTATAAAATTCGTAAAAATAAGTATTTATACTACATTTATAATATATATATATCCTGCGAAAGAAAACGAAATTATAGTACTTTTAATAATTGGAAATATTATTTTTCAATATTGTCGGAAAATCAAAAAATGATCTTTTAATGGGATCTCCGCACTTTAACTTTTCTCTTATTAATTTACAATTCATCAGAATTCACCGCGATTTTGGGAATTCACCACGAATTGGCAACCCTGCAGTCAGTCATGCTACGCGAGTGGGGGGCCATCGTCGGTTTGGCCAGAGAGTATAAAATGAAGGCGAAATCCGGAAACTGAAAAATCGTTCTTCACCCGCCTTACTGAGCGGTTGCCTTCGCGTTCGTCTTAACCGAAAACAAACCGAAAAACACCATGACCGGTCGCGGAAAGGGAGGAAAAGGCCTCGGAAAGGGTGGAGCCAAGCGTCACAGGAAGGTGCTTCGCGATAACATCCAGGGCATCACGAAGCCGGCCATCCGCCGTCTGGCTCGCAGGGGAGGCGTCAAGCGTATCTCCGGCCTGATCTACGAGGAGACTCGCGGCGTGCTGAAGGTGTTCCTGGAGAACGTGATCAGGGATGCTGTCACCTACACCGAGCACGCCAAGAGGAAGACCGTCACCGCCATGGACGTCGTGTACGCCCTGAAGCGCCAGGGTCGCACCCTGTACGGCTTCGGCGGCTAGGCTGCGCGCGACCACCACACCATCACCGTCACCGTCACATCCACCCGATTGTTTATTTACGACAACACACTACTTGACAGTGTGATAAAACTCACAAAACGGCCTTCTCAGGGCCACCACTATGTTCAAGCCGTTTAATGCATCTTACACAATTCTCGGACGGACCGACCGACTGCCCGCAAAGTATAATATAATATGATTAGTCACGCGAGGTAAGAATTATTTCGAGGCGCAAAGAACGCCGTTTTATTTGTAAAAATAAAAAGTAGAGTTAAATTCAGAAATTTTAAACGATTCCCACTTCACGGCAAATAAGAATCTAGGAAAAAACATAAAAATAACCGCGCCGGAGCAGGAAAATTTAATAGTTTTTAATTTAAAGTTGATATTCTCTATGTAAACAGAACGGCGTCACACGCCCCTGGCATGAGGATTAAAAAAATGCTACCTGGCTACATAACATATCGAGTCGGAGGTCTTCTGTCTTTTGGTAGGAAGGGAAAAAAAAAAAAAAAAAGGAAAAAAAAAATATGAAAAAAAGAGGAAAAAAAAAAATTAACCCTAACAAATATGCACGTTTTCATTGTACAGCAGGGAAGGAAAATAAATTTAAAAGTTTCATACTTTTTACTAAAAATTCACCTTCATACTGTGTGGACTGTGAGAATTTCATTTTTGGGCTGCGTCCTTTTCATTGATGTTGTCATTCTGTGAAAAAATTCGTAAGCCTTTAAATTACTTTATGACATGATTACTCTATGACTTACTATTATTATGCGCTTCCCTATGGCGCTTCCGGAAAAACCCTTACCCGTGCTTTATTGCCATTATATAAGTTATGCAAATGAATGGTTATGATAATAATAATAAATACTATGAAATTCGGTGGAATGATAATAATTGACGTATTTTACTATTATACCTCTTGCGATACTCTCTCTAATCTCTTCGAATATTTTTGTATTATGCATTTATGAAATCATTGGTAGCCCTGAAAAGGGCTTTTTATCGTCAACAACTTGGCACCGCGACTCGGGTGCTCGCTTTCCGCCAGCTGATATATCCGCGGTGGTGATAGATATATTATATAATGACAATATATAACTATACACACACGTGAAGTCATGTGGAAGTCCTACTTCTTGGGTGCGGCCTTCTTCGCTGCGGGCTTGCCCTTGGGAGCTGCGGCAGCCTTCTTCGGCTTGGGCGCCTTGGGCTTCTTGGTCGGGGCTTGGCCGACTTCTTCGCCTTCGTGGGGCTCTTTGGCTTCGCGGCGGGCTTCTTGGCGGCGGCGGCGGCGGCCTTCTTGGCCGGCGAGCCGGCGGGAGCCTTCTTCGCCTTGGCGGGGGCGACGGCCTTCTTCGCCTTGGCGGGCGCGGCGGCCGCCTTCCTGGGCTTCTTGGCGGCGGAGGCGGCAGAGGTGCGCTTCTTGGGCGCGGCGGCGGCCGGCTTCTTGGCGCCGCCGGCGGAACCCTTGGCCTTCGCCTCCAACTTGAAGGAGCCGGACGCTCCCTTGCCCTTGGTCTGGACCAGGGCGCCGGACTCGACGGCTCCCTTCAGGTACTTCTTGATGAAGGGGGCCAGCTTATCGGCGTCGACCTTGTAGTTGGCGGTGATGTACTTCTTGATGGCCTGCAGGGACGAGCCGCCGCGCTCCTTCAGCTCCTTGATGGCGTTGTTGACCATCTCGGACGTCTTCGGGTGAGAGGGCTTCGCCTTGGGCTTCTTGGCCGCCGCGGCGGATGCCTTTGCCTTCTTGGCGGGAGTGGTCGGAACGGGAGACGCCGCCGTCGCTGCTAGTGCTGTATCTGCCATTGTAGATTGGTGCTGGTGGTGCTGTTCGGCTTGCTTGCTGATGCTGGAATAGCTTTGTGGCTGATGGATGAGGATCAGCCGAGGGAATTCGAATGGCGTCCCTACCGTGCCGCCGGCGCAGAGAGCTCGCTTGTCGATTGTGATGATGAAAACGTGTATCATTTATGCTTAGGTCATCGTAGTAAAATAGGATTTTATCAGCGAGGATAAATTTTCCGGAACGGTAGGGAG
>JAIUSX010000847.1:0-22486 GCA_026573805.1 Hesperophylax magnus | reverse complement strand
ATATGCAACATATTCAAGATTTAATAAATGATTTTGTTTGAAAACATTTTTCTCATCACGATCCTCAAATTTCAGCCCGATTTGCTCCATAGAACGTGATAAAATGGCCCTTATAGATCGAACCCAAGTACCGAAATAGAATATTTTTGAGATAATTTTTTTCTCCAATGCAACTTTTTCCAGACTATATAACTGATTTCGCTTAAGATTGTGATTTTCATCACGTGTCCAAAATTTCATCACGATTGGCCCCATAGAACCTGATAAAATGGCCCTTAAAGATCGAACACAAGTACCGAAATAGTGTATTTTTGTGTTGATTTTTTCTCAAATGCAACCCTTCCAAGATTATTAACTTATTTCGCTTAAAACCGTTATTTTTATCATGTGTCCAAAATTTCAGCACGATTGGCCCCATAGAACCTGATTAAATGGCCCTTAAAGATCGAACCCAAGTACTGAAATAGTATATTTTTGAGATTATTTTTTTCTCCAATGCAACTTTTTCCAGACTCTATAACTGATTTCGCTAAAGACCGTGATTTTCATCATGTGTCTATTATTTCAGCACGATTGGCACCATAGAACCTGAAAAAATGGCTCATGAAGATCGAACCCAAGCACCGAAATAGTGTATTTTTTTGATGATTTTTTCTCAAATGCAACTTTTTCCAGATTTCATAACTTATTTCGCTTAGAACCGTTATTTTTATCATGTGTCCAAAATTTCATCAAGATTGGTCCCATAGAACCTGATAAAATGTCCCTTATATATCGAACCCAAGTACTGAAATAGAATATTTTTGAGAATATTTTTTTCTCCAATGCAACTTTTTCCAGACTCTATAACTGATTTCGCTTAAGATTGTGATTTTCATCATGTGTCTAAGATTTCAGCACGATTGGCACCATAGAACCTGAAAAAATGGCTTTTGAAGATCGAACCCAAGTTTCAAAATAGTGTATTTTTGTGATGAATTTTTCTCCAATGCAACTTTTTCCAGATTTTATAACTTATTTCGCTTGAGACCGTTATTTTTATCATGTGTCCAAAATTTCATCACGATTGGCCCCATAGAACCTGATAAAATGGCCCTTAAAGATCGAACCCAAGTACTGAAATAGTGTATTTTTGAGATTATTTTTATCTCCAATACAACTTTTTCCAGATTTTTTAACTTATTTCGCTTAAGACCGTTATTTTCATCATGTGTCTACAATTTCAGCACGATTGGCCACATAGAACCTGATAAAATGTCCCTTATAGATCGAACCCAAGTACTGAAATAGAATATTTTTGAGAATATTTTTTTCTCCAATGCAACTTTTTCCAGACTCTATAACTGATTTCGCTTAAGACCGTGATTTTCATCATGTGTCTACAATTTCAGCACGATTGGCACCATAGAACCTGAAAAAATGGCTTTTGAAGATCGAACCCAAGTCTCAAAATAGTGTATTTTTGTGATGATTTTTTCTCCCATGCAACTTTTTCCAGATTAAATAACTTATTTCGCAAAAAACCGTTATTTTTATCATGTGTCCAAAATTTCAGCACGATTGGCCCCATAGAACCTACTTAAATGGCCCTTAAAGATCGAACCCAAGTACAGAAATAGTATATTTTTGAGATTATTTTTTTCTCCCATACAACTTTTTCCAGACTTTATAACTGATTTCGCTTAAGACCGTGATTTTCATCATGTGTCTACAATTTCAGCACGATTGGCCCCATAGAACCTGATAAAATGTCCCTTATAGATCGAACCCAAGTACTGAAATAGAATATTTTTGAGAATATTTTTTTCTCCAATGCAACTTTTTCCAGACTCTATAACTGATTTCGCTTAAGATTGTGATTTTCATCATGTGTCTAAGATTTCGGCACGATTGGCACCATAGAACCTGAAAAAATGGCTTTTGAAGATCGAACCCATGTCTCAAAATAGTGTATTTTTGTGATGATTTTTTCTCCAATGCTACTTTTTCCAGATTTAATAACTGATTTCGCTTAAGACTGTCATTTTCATTATGTGTCTAAAATTTCAGCACGATTGGCACCATAGAACCTGAAAAAATGGCTTTTGAAGATCGAACCCAATTCTCGAAATTGAGTACTAGCGTTTGATGATTTTTTCACAAATGCAACATATTCCAGATTTAATAAATGATTTTGTTTGAAAACATTTTTCTTATCACGATCCTAAAATTTCAGCACTATCGGCCCCATAGAACCTGATAAAATGGCCCTTAAAGATCGAACCCAAGTACTGAAATAGTGTATTTTTGTGATGATTTTTTCTCCAATGCAATTTTTTCCAGATTTAATAACTTCTTTCGCTTGAGACCGTTATTTTCATCATGTGTCCAAAATTTCATCACGATTGGCCCCATAGAACCTAATGAAATGGCCCTTAAAGATCGAACCCAAGTACTGAAATAGTGTATTTTTGAGATTATTTTTTTCTCCAATACAACTTTTTCCAGATTTTATAACTTATTTCGCTTAAGACCGTGATTTTCATCATGTGTCTAAAATTTCAGCACGATTGGCACCATAGAACCTGAAATAAAGGCTCATGAAGATCGAACCCAAGTCTCAAAATAGTGTATTTTTGTGATGATTTTTTCTCAAATGCAACTTTTTCCAGATTTCATAACTTATTTCGCTTGAGACCGTTATTTTCATCATGTGTCCAAAATTTCATCACGATTGGCCCCATAGAACCTAATGAAATGGCCCTTAAAGATCGAACCCAAGTACTGAAATAGTGTATTTTTGTGATTATTTTTTTCTACAATACAACTTTTTCCAGATTTTATACCTTATTTCGCTTGAGACCGTTATTTTCATCATGTGTCCAAAATTTCATCACGATTGGCCCCATAGAACCTGATAAAATGGCCCTTAAAGATCGAACCCAAGTACTGAAATAGAATATTTTTGAGAATATTTTTTTCTACTATGCATTTTTTCCAGTCTCTATAACTGATATCACTTAAGACTGTGATTTTCATCATGTGTCTAAGATTTCAGCACGATTGGCACCATAGAACCTGAAAGTATGGCTTTTGAAGATCGAACCCAAGTCTCAAAATAGTCTATTTTTGTGATGATTTTTTCTCCAATGCAACTTTTTCCAGATTTATTAACTGATTTCGATTAAGACCATTATTTTCATCATGTGTCCAAAATTTTATCACAATTGGCCCCACAGAACCTGATAAAATGGCCCTTAAAGATCGAACCCAAGTACTGAAATAGTGTATTTTTGTGATTATTTTTTTCTCCAATACAACTTTTTCCAGACTTTATAACTGATTTCGCTTAAGACCGTGATTTTCATCATGTGTCTATTATTTCAGCACGATTGGCCCCATAGAACCTGATTAAATGGCCCTTAAAGATCGAACCCAAGTACTGAAATAGTGTATTTTTGAGATTATTTTTTTCTCCAATACAACTTTTTCCAGATTTTATAACTTAGTTCGCTTAAGACCGTTATTTTCATCATGTTTCCAAAATTTCAGCACGATTGGCCCCATAGAACCTGATTAAATGGCCCTTAAAGATCGAAACCAAGTTCTGAAATAGTGTATTTTTGTGATTATTATTTTCTCCAATACAACTTTTCCAGACTTTATAACTTATTTCGCTTAAGACCGATATTTTCATCACGTGTCCAAAATTTCAGCACGATTGGCCCCATAGAACCTGATAAAATGTCCCTTATAGATCGAACCCAAGTTCTGAAAAAGAATATTTTTGAGAATATTTTTTTTTCCAATGCAACTTTTTCCAGACTCTATAACTGATTTCGCTTAAGATTGTGATTTTCGTCATTTGTCTTAGATTTCAGCACGATTGGCACCATAGAACCTGAAAAAATGGCTTTTGAAGATCGAACCCAAGTCTCAAAATAGTGTATTTTTGTGATGATTTTTTCTCCAATGCAACTTTTTCCAGATTTATTAACTGATTTCGATTAAGACCATTATTTTCATCATGTGTCCAAAATTTTATCACGATTGGCCCCACAGAACCTGATAAAATGGCCCTTAAAGATCGAACCCAAGTACTGAAATAGTGTATTTTTGAGATTATTTTTTTCTCCAATACAACTTTTTCCAGACTTTATAACTGATTTCACTTAAGACCGTGATTTTCATCATGTGTCTACAATTTCAGCACGATTGGCCACATAGAACCTGATAAAATGTCCCTTATAGATCGAACCCAAGTACTGAAATAGAATATTTTTGAGAATATTTTTTTCTCAAATGCAACTTTTTCCAGACTCTATAACTGATTTCGCTTAAGATTGTGATTTTCATCATGTTTCTAAGATTTCGGCACGATTGGCACCATAGAACCTGAAAAAATGGCTTTTGAAGATCGAACCCAAGTCTCAAAATAGTGTATTTTTGTGATGATTTTTTCTCCAATGCAACTTTTTCAAGATTTTATAACTTATTTCGCTTGAGACCGTTATTTTCATCATGTGTCCAAAATTTCATCACGATTGGCCCCATAGAACCTGATAAAATGGCCCTTAAAGATCGAACCCAAGTACTGAAATAGTGTATTTTTGAGATTATTTTTTTCTCCAATACAACTTTTTCCAGATTTTATAACAGATTTCGCCTAAGACCGTTATTTTCATTATGTGTCTAAAATTTCAGGACGATTGGCACCATAGAAGCTGAAAAAATGGCTTTTGAAGATCGAACCCAAGTCTAGAAATTGAGTACTAGTGTTTGATGATTTTTTCACATATGCAACATATTCCAGATTTAATAAATGATTTTGTTTGAAAACATTTTTCTCATCACGATCCTAAAATTTCAGCCCGATATGCTCCATAGAAACTGATAAAATGGCCCTTAAAGATCGAACCCAAGTACTGAAATAGTGTATTTTTGAGATTAGTTTTTTCTCCAATGCAACTTTTTCCAGACACTTTAACTGATTTCGCCTGAGACTGTGATTTACATCATGTGTCTAAGATTTCAGCACGATTGGCACCATAGAACCTGAAAAAATGGCTTTTGAAGATCGAACCCAAGTCTCAAAATAGTGTATTTTTGTGATGATTTTTTCTCCAATGCAACTTTTTCCAGATTAAATAACTGATTTCGCTTAAGACCGTTATTTTCATCATGTGTCTAAAATTCCAGCACGATTGGCACCATAGAACCTGAAAAAATGGCTTTTGAAGATCGAACCCAATTCTCGAAATTGAGTACTAGTGTTTGATGATTTTTTCACATATGCAACATATTCCAGATTTAATAAATGATTTTGTTTGAAAACATTTTTCTCATCACGATCCTAAAATTTCAGCCCGATATGCTCCATAGAAACTGATAAAATGGCCCTTAAAGATCGAACCCAAGTACTGAAATAGTGTATTTTTGAGATTATTTTTTTCTCCAATGCAACTTTTTCCAGACACTTTAACTGATTTCGCCTGAGACTGTGATTTTCATCATGTGTCTAAGATTTCAGCACGATTGGCACCATAGAACCTGAAAAAATGGCTTTTGAAGATCGAACCCAATTCTCAAAATAGTGTATTTTTGTGATGATTTTTTCTCCAATGCAACTTTTTCCAGATTAAATAACTGATTTCGCTTAAGACCGTTATTTTCATCATGTGTCTAAAATTCCAGCACGATTGGCACCATAGAACCTGAAAAAATAGCTTTTGAAGATCGAACCCAAGTCTCAAAATAGTGTATTTTTGTGATGAATTTTTCTCAAATGCAACTTTTTCCAGATTTCATAACTTATTTCGCTTGAGACCGTTATTTTCATCATGTGTCCAAAATTTCATCACGATTGGCACCATATAACCTGATAAAATGGCCCTTAAAGATCGAACCCAAGTACTGAAATAGTGTATTTTTGAGATAATTTTTTTCTCCAATACAATTTTTTCCAGATTTTATAACTAATTTCGCTTATGACCGTTTCTTTCATCATGTGTTCAAAATTTCAGCACGATTGGCCCCATAGAACCTGATAAAATGGCCCTTAAAGATCGAACCCAAGTACTGAAATAGTGTATTTTTGTGATTATTTTTTTCTCCAATACAACTATTTCCAGACTTTATAACTGATTTCGCCTAAGACTGTGATTTTCATCATGTGTCTAAGATTTCAGCACGATTGGCACCATAGAACCTGAAAAAATGGCTTTTGAAGATCGAACCCAAGTCTCGAAATTGAGTACTAGTGTTTGATGATTTTTTCATATATGCAACATATTCCAGATTTAATAAATGATTTTGTTTGAAAACATTTTTCTCATCACGATCCTAAAATTTCAGCCCGATTTGCTCCATAGATCCTGATAAAATGGCCCTTAAAGATCGAACCCAAGTACTGAAATAGTGTATTTTTGAGATTATTTTTATCTCCAATACAACTTTTTCCAGATTTTATAACTTATTTCGCTTAAGACCGTTATTTTCATCATGTGTTCAAAATTTCAGCACGTTTGGCCCCACTGAAATAGAATATTTTTGAGAATATTTTTTTCTGCAATGCAACTTTTTCCAGACTCTATAACTGATTTCGCTTAAGATTGTGATTTTCATCATGTGTCTAAGATTTCAGCACGATTGGCACCATAGAACCTGATAAAATGGCCCTTAAAGATCGAACCCAAGTAACGAAATAGTGTATTTTTGTGTTGATTTTTTCTCAAATGCAACCCTTTCAAGATTTTATAACTTATTTCGCTTAAAACCGTTATTTTTATCATGTGTCCAAAATATCAGCACGATTGGCCCCATAGAAGCTGATTAAATGGCCCTTAAAGATCGAATCCAAGTACTGAAATAGTGTATTTTTGAGATTATTTTTATCTCCAATACAACTTTTTCCAGATTTTATAACTTATTTCGCTTAAGACCGTTTTTTTCATCATGTGTCTACAATTTCAGCACGATTGGCCACATAGAACCTGATAAAATGTCCCTTATAGATCGAACCCAAGTACTGAAATAGAATATTTTTGAGAATATTTTTTTCTCCAATGCAACTTTTTCCAGACTCTATAACTGATTTCGCTTAAGACCGTGATTTTCATCATGTGTCTACAATTTCAGCACGATTGGCACCATAGAACCTGAAAAAATGGCTTTTGAAGATCGAACCCAATTCTCGAAATTGAGTACTAGTGTTTGATGATTTTTTCACATATGCAACATATTCCAGATTTAATAAATGATTTTGTTTGAAAACATTTTTCTCATCACGATCCTCAAATTTCAGCCCGATTTGCTCCATAGAAACTGATAAAATGGCCCATAAAGATCGAACCCAAGTACTGAAATAGTGTATTTTTGAGATTATTTTTTTCTCCAATGCAACTTTTTCCAGACTCTATAAATGATTTCGCCTAAGACTGTGATTTTCATCATGTGTCTAAGATTTCAGCACGATTGGCACCATAGAACCTGAAAAAATGGCTTTTGAAGATCGAACCCAAGTACTGAAATAGTGTATTTTTGTGATGATTTTTTCTCCAATGCAACTTTTTCAAGATTTAATAACTGATTTCGCTTAAGACCGTGATTTTCATCATTTGTCTAAAATTCCAGCACGATTGGCAACATAGAACCTGAAAAAATGGCTTTTGAAGATCGAACCCAATTCTCGAAATTGAGTATTAGTGTTTGATGAATTTTTCACATATGCAACATATTCCAGATTTAATAAATGATTTATTTTGAAAACATTTTTCTCATCACGATCCTCAAATTTCAGCCCGATTCGCTCCATAGAACGTGATAAAATGGCCCTTATAGATCGAACCCAAGTACCGAAATAGAATATTTTTTAGATAATTTTTTTCTCCAATGCAACTTTTTCCAGACTCTATAACTGATTTCGCTTAAGACCGTTTCTTTCATCATGTGTTCAAAATTTCAGCACGATTGGCCCCATAGAAGCTTATTAAATGGCCCTTAAAGATCGAACCCAAGTACTGAAATAGTATATTTTTGAGATTATTTTTTTCTCCAATGCAACTTTTTCCAGACTCTATAACTGATTTCGCTTAAGACCGTGATTTTCATCATGTGTCTATTATTTCAGCACGATTGGCACCATAGAACCTGAAAAAATGGCTCATGAAGATCGAACCCAAGCACCGAAATAGTGTATTTTTTTGATGATTTTATCTCAAATGCAACTTTTTCCAGATTTTATAACTTATTTCGCTTAAAACCAATATTTTTATCATGTGTCCAAAATTTCATCAAGATTGGCCCCATAGAACCTGATAAAATGTCCCTTATATATCAAACCCATGTACTGAAATAGAATATTTTTGAGAATATTTTTTTCTCCAATGCAACTTTTTCCAGACTCTATAACTGATTTCGCTTAAGATTGTGATTTTCAACATGTGTCTAAGATTTCAGCACGATTGGCACCATAGAACCTGAAAAAATGGCTCTTGAAGATCGAACCCAAGTTTCAAAATAGTGTATTTTTGTGATGAATTTTTCTCCAATGCAACTTTTTCCAGATTTTATAACTTATTTCGCTTGAGACCGTTATTTTCATCATGTGTCCAAAATTTCATCACGATTGGCCCCATAGAACCTGATAAAATGGCCCTTAAAGATCGAATCCAAGTACTGAAATAGTGTATTTTTGAGATTATTTTTATCTCCAATACAACTTTTTCCAGATTTTATAACTTATTTCGCTTAAGACCGTTATTTTCATCATGTGTCTACAATTTCAGCACGATTGGCCACATAGAACCTGATAAAATGTCCCTTATAGATCGAACCCAAGTACTGAAATAGAATATTTTTGAGAATATTTTTTTCTCCAATGCAACTTTTTCCAGATTCTATACCTGATTTCGCTTAAGACGGTGATTTTTATCATGTGTCTAAAATTTCAGCACGATTGGCACCATAGAACCTGAAAAAATGGCTTTTGAAGATCGAACCCAATTCTCGAAATTGAGTACTAGTGTTTGATGATTTTTTCACATATGCAACATATTCCAGATTTAATAAATGATTTTGTTTGAAAACATTTTTCTCATCACGATCCTCAAATTTCAGCCCGATTTGCTCCATAGAAACTGATAAAATGGCCCATAAAGATCGAACCCAAGTACTGAAATAGTGTATTTTTGAGATTATTTTTTTCTCCAATGCAACTTTTTCCAGACTCTATAACTGATTTCGCCTAAGACTGTGATTTTCATCATGTGTCTAAGATTTCAGCACGATTGGCACAATAGAACCTGAAAAAATGGCTTTTGAAGATCGAACCCAAGTACTGAAATAGTGTATTTTTGTGATGATTTTTTCTCCAATGCAACTTTTTCAAGATTTAATAACTGATTTCACTTAAGACCGTGATTTTCATCATTTGTCTAAAATTCCAGCACGATTGGCAACATAGAACCTGAAAAAATGGCTTTTGAAGATCGAACCCAATTCTCGAAATTGAGTATTAGTGTTTGATGAATTTTTCACATATGCAACATATTCCAGATTTAATAAATGATTTTTTTTGAAAACATTTTTCTCATCACGATCCTCAAATTTCAGCCCGATTCGCTCCATAGAACGTGATAAAATGGCCCTTATAGATCGAACCCAAGTACCGAAATAGAATATTTTTTAGATAATTTTTTTCTCCAATGCAACTTTTTCCAGACTCTATAACTGATTTCGCTTAAGACGGTGATTTTTATCATGTGTCTAAGATTTCAGCACGATTGGCACCATAGAACCTGAAAAAATGGCTCTTGAAGATCGAACCCAAGTCTCGAAATTGAGTACTAGTGTTTGATGATTTTTTCATATATGCAACATATTCCAGATTTAATAAATGATTTTTTTTGAAAACATTTTTCTCATCACGATCCTAAAATTTCAGCCCGATTTGCTCCATAGAACGTGATAAAATGGCCCTTAAAGATCGAACAGAAGTACTGAAATAGTGTATTTTTGAGAATATTTTTTTCTCCAATGCAACTTTTTCCAGACACTATAACTGATTTCGCCTGAGACTGTGATTTTCATCATGTGTCTAAGATTTCAGCACGATTGGCACCAAAAACCTGAAAAAATGGCTTTTGAAGATCGAACCCAATTCTCAAAATAGTGTATTTTTGTGATGATTTTTTCTCCAATGCAACTTTTTCCAGATTTAATAACTGATTTCGCTTAAGACCGTTATTTTCATCATTTGTCTAAAATTCCAGCACGATTGGCACCATAGAACCTGATAAAATAGCTTTTGAAGATCGAACCCAATTCTCAAAATAGTGTATTTTTGTGATGATTTTTTCTCAAATGCAACTTTTTCCAGATTTCATAACTTATTTCGCTTAAGACCGATTTGCTCCATAGAAACTGATAAAATGGCCCTTAAAGATCGAACCCAAGTACTGAAATAGTGTATTTTCGAGATTATTTTTCTCCAATGCAACTTTTTCCAGAATTCATAACTTATTTCGCTTGAGACCGTTATTTTCATCACGTGTCTAATATTTCAGCACGATTAGCACCATTGAACCTGAAAAAATGGCTTTTGAAGATCGAACCCAAGCACCGAAATAGTGTATTTTTGTGTTGATTTTTTCTCAAATGCAACCCTTTCAAGATTTTATAAATTATTTCGCTTAAAACCGTTATTTTTATCAAGTGTCCAAAATTTCAGCACGATTGGCCCCATAGAACCTGATTAAATGGCCCTTAAAGATCGAACCCAAGTACTGAAATAGTATATTTTTGAGATTATTTTTTTCGCCAATGCAACTTTTTCCAGACTCTATAACTGATTTCGCTTAAGACCGTGATTTTCATCATGTGTCTATTATTTCAGCACGATTGGCACCATAGAACCTGAAAAAATGGCTCATGAAGATCGAACCCAAGCACCGAAATAGTGTATTTTTTTGATGATTTTTTCTCAAATGCATCTTTTTCCAGATTTCATAACTTATTTCGCTTAAAACCGTTATTTTTATCATGTGTCCAAAATTTCATCAAGATTGGCCCCATAGAACCTGATAAAATGTCCCTTATATATCGAACCCAAGTACTGAAATAGAATATTTTTGAGAATATTTTTTTCTCCAATGCAACTTTTTACAGTCTCTATAACTGATTTCGCTTAAGATTGTGATTTTCATCATATGTCTAAGATTTCAGCACGATTGGCGCCATAGATCCTGAAAAAATGGCTTTTGAAGATCGAACCCAAGTCTCAAAATAGTGTATTTTTGTGATGATTTTTTCTCAAATGCAACTTTTTCCAGATTTTATAACTTATTTCGCTTGAGACCGTTATTTTCATCATGTGTCCAAAATTTCATCACGATTGGCCCCATAGAACCTGATAAAATGGCCCTTAAAGATAGAACGCAAGTACTGAAATAGTGTATTTTTGTGATGATTTTTTCTCCAATGCAACTTTTTCCAGATTTAATAACAGATTTCGCTTAAGACCGTTATTTTCATCATGTGTCTAATATTTCAGCACAATTGGCACCATAGAACCTGAAAAAATGGCTTTTGAAGATCGAACCCAAGTCTCAAAATAGTGTATTTTTGAGATAATTTTTTTCTCCAATGCAACTTTTTCCAGACTCTATAACTTATTTCGCTTAAGACTGTGATTTTCATCATGTGTCTAGGATTTCAGCACGATTGGCACCATAGAACCTAAAAAAATGGCTTTTGAAGATCGAACCCAAGTCTAAAAATAGTGTATTTTTGTGATGATTTTTTCTTCAATGCAACTTTTTCAAGATTTCATAACTTATTTTGCTTGAGACCGTTATTTTCATCATGTGTCCAAAATTTCATCACGATTGGCCCCATAGAACCTGATAAAATGGCCCTTGAAGATCGAACCCAAGTACTGAAATAGTGTATTTTTGAGATTATTTTTTTCTCCAATACAACTTTTTCCAGATTTTATAACTTATTTCGCATAAGACCGTTATTTTCATCATGTGTCCAAAATTTCAGCACGATTGGCCCCATAGAACCTGATAAAATGGCCCTTAAAGATCGAACCCAAGTACTGAAATAGTGTATTTTTGAGATTATTTTTATCTCCAATACAACTTTTTCCAGATTTTATAACTTATTTCGCTTAAGACCGTTATTTTCATCATGTGTCTACAATTTCAGCACGATTGGCAACATAGAACCTGATAAAATGTCCCTTATAGATCGAACCCAAGTACTGAAATAGAATATTTTTGAGAATATTTTTTTCTCCAATGCAACTTTTTCCAGACTCTATAACTGATTTCGCTTAAGACCGTGATTTTCATCATGTGTCTACAATTTCAGCACGATTGGCACCATAGAACCTGAAAAAATGGCTTTTGAAGATCAAACCCAAGTCTCAAAATAGTGTATTTTTGTGATGATTTTTTCTCCAATGCAACTTTTTCCAGATTTAATAACTGATTTCGCTTAAGACCGTTATTTTCATCATGTGTCTAAAATTCCAGCACGATTGGCACCATAGAACCTGAAAAAATGGCTTTTGAAGATCGAACCCAATTCTCGAAATTGAGTACTAGTGTTTGATGATTTTTTCACATATGCAACATATTCCAGATTTAATAAATGATTTTGTTTGAAAACATTTTTCTCATCACGATCCTCAAATTTCAGCCCGATTTGCTCCATAGAACGTGATAAAATGGCCCTTATAGATCGAACCCAAGTACCGAAATAGAATATTTTTTAGATAATTTTTTTCTCCAATGCAACTTTTTCCAGATTCTATAACTGATTTCGCTTGAGATGGTGATTTTTATCATGTGTCTAAGATTTCAGCACGATTGGCACCATAGAACCTGAAAAAATGGCTTTTGAAGATCGAACCCAAGTCTCGAAATTGAGTACTAGTGTTTATGATTTTTTCACATATGCAACATATTCCAGATTTAATAAATGATTTTGTTTGAAAACATTTTTCTCATCACGATCCTAAAATTTCAGCCCGATTTGCTCCATAGAACGTGATAAAATGGCCCTTAAAGATCGAACCCAAGTACTGAAATAGTGTATTTTTGAGATTATTTTTTTCTCCAATGCAACTTTTTCCGGACACTATAACTGATTTCGCCTGAGACTGTGATTTTCATCATATGTCTAAGATTTCAGCACGATTGGCACCATAGAACCTGAAAAAATAGCTTTTGAAGATCGAACCCAAGTCTCAAAATAGTGTATTTTTGTGATGAATTTTTCTCAAATGCAACTTTTTCCATATTTCATAACTTATTTTGCTTGAGACCGTTATTTTCATCACGTGTCCAAAATTTCATCACGATTGGCCCCATAGAACCTGATAAAATGGCCCTTAAAGATCGAACCCAAGCACCGAAATAGTTTATTTTTGTGATGATTTTTTCTCCAATGAAACTTTTTCCAGATTTCATAACTTATTTCGCTTGAGACCGTTATTTTCATCACGTGTCCAAAATTTCATCACGATTGGCCCCATAGAACCTGATAAAATGGCCCTTAAAGATCGAACCCAAGTACCGAAATAGTGTATTTTTGTGTTGATTTTTTCTCAAATGCAACCCTTTCAAGATTTTATAACTTATTTCGCTTAAAACCGTTATTTTTATCATGTGTCCAAAATTTCAGCACGATTGGC
This sequence comes from Hesperophylax magnus, assembly GCA_026573805.1. NCBI lineage: Eukaryota > Metazoa > Arthropoda > Insecta > Trichoptera > Limnephilidae > Hesperophylax > Hesperophylax magnus. The sequence continues at coordinate 8,805 of JAIUSX010000847.1, read as the reverse complement.
CCCATAGAAGCTGATTAAATGGCCCTTAAAGATAGAACGCAAGTACTGAAATAGTGTATTTTTGTGATGATTTTTTCTCCAATGCAACTTTTTCCAGATTTAATAACTGATTTCGCTTAAGACCGTTATTTTCATCATGTGTCTAAAATTCCAGCACGATTGGCACCATAGAACCTGAAAAAATGGCTTTTGAAGATCGAACCCAATTCTCGAAATTGAGTACTAGTGTTTGATGATTTTTTCACATATGCAACATATTCCAGATTTAATAAATGATTTTGTTTGAAAACATTTTTCTCATCACGATCCTCAAATTTCAGCCCGATTTGCTCCATAGAACGTGATAAAATGGCCCTTATAGATCGAACCCAAGTACCGAAATAGAATATTTTTTAGATAATTTTTTCTCCAATGCAACTTTTTCCAGATTCTATAACTGATTTCGCTTGAGATGGTGATTTTTATCATGTGTCTAAGATTTCAGCACGATTGGCACCATAGAACCTGAAAAAATGGCTTTTGAAGATCGAACCCAAGTCTCGAAATTGAGTACTAGTGTTTGATGATTTTTTCACATATGCAACATATTCCAGATTTAATAAATGATTTTGTTTGAAAACATTTTTCTCATCACGATCCTAAAATTTCAGCCCGATTTGCTCCATAGAACGTGATAAAATGGCCCTTAAAGATCGAACCCAAGTACTGAAATAGTGTATTTTTGAGATTATTTTTTTCTCCAATGCAACTTTTTCCGGACACTATAACTGATTTCGCCTGAGACTGTGATTTTCATCATATGTCTAAGATTTCAGCACGATTGGCACCATAGAACCTGAAAAAATAGCTTTTGAAGATCGAACCCAAGTCTCAAAATAGTGTATTTTTGTGATGAATTTTTCTCAAATGCAACTTTTTCCATATTTCATAACTTATTTTGCTTGAGACCGTTATTTTCATCACGTGTCCAAAATTTCATCACGATTGGCCCAATAGAACCTGATAAAATGGCCCTTAAAGATCGAACCCAAGCACCGAAATAGTTTATTTTTGTGATGATTTTTTCTCCAATGAAACTTTTTCCAGATTTCATAACTTATTTCGCTTGAGACCGTTATTTTCATCACGTGTCCAAAATTTCATCACGATTGGCCCCATAGAACCTGATAAAATGGCCCTTAAAGATCGAACCCAAGTACCGAAATAGTGTATTTTTGTGTTGATTTTTTCTCAAATGCAACCCTTTCAAGATTTTATAACTTATTTCGCTTAAAACCGTTATTTTTATCATGTGTCCAAAATTTCAGCACGATTGGCCCCATAGAAGCTGATTAAATGGCCCTTAAAGATCGAACCCAAGTACTGAAATAGTATATTTTTGAGATTATTTTTTTCTCCAATGCAACTTTTTCCAGACTCTATAACTGATTTCGCTTAAGACCGTGATTTTCATCATTTGTCTATTATTTCAGCACGATTGGCACCATAGAACCTGAAAAAATGGCTCATGAAGATCGAACCCAAGCACCGAAATAGTGTATTTTTTTGATGATTTTTTCTCAAATGCAACTTTTTCCAGACTCTATAACTGATTTCGCCTAAGACTGTGATTTTCATCATGTGTCTATGATTTCAGCACGATTGGCACCATAGAACCTGAAAAAATGGCTTTTGAAGATCGAACCCAAGTCTCAAAATAGTGTATTTTTGTGATGATTTTTCGCCAATGCAACTTTTTTTCAGATTTAATAACTGATTTCGCTTAAGACCGTTATTTTCATCATGTGTCTAAAATTCCAGCACGATTGGCACCATAGAACCTGAAAAAATGGCTTTTGAAGATCGAACCCAATTCTCGAAATTGAGTACTAGTGTTTGATGATTTTTTCACATATGCAACATTTATTCAAGATTTAATAAATGATTTTGTTTGAAAACATTTTTCTCATCACGATCCTCAAATTTCAGCCCGATTTGCTCCATAGAACGTGATAAAATGGCCCTTATAGATCGAACCCAAGTACCGAAATAGAATATTTTTGAGATAATTTTTTTCTCCAATGCAACTTTTTCCAGACTATATAACTGATTTCGCTTAAGATTGTGATTTTCATCACGTGTCCAAAATTTCATCACGATTGGCCCCATAGAACCTGATAAAATGGCCCTTAAAGATCGAACCCAAGTACCGAAATAGTGTATTTTTGTGTTGATTTTTTCTCAAATGCAACCCTTCCAAGATTATTAACTTATTTCGCTTAAAACCGTTATTTTTATCATGTGTCCAAAATTTCAGCACGATTGGCCCCATAGAACCTGATAAAATGGCCCTTAAAGATCGAACCCAAGTACCGAAATAGTGTATTTTTGTGATGATTTTTTCTCCAATGCAACTTTTTCCAGATTTAATAACTGATTTCGCTTAAGACCGTTATTTCATCATGTGTCTAAAATTCCAGCACGATTGGCACCATAGAACCTGAAAAAATAGCTTTTGAAGATCGAACCCAATTCTCAAAATAGTGTATTTTTGTGATGATTTTTTCTCAAATGCAACTTTTTCCAGATTTCATAACTTATTTCGCTTAAGACCGATTTGCTCCATAGAAACTGATAAAATGGCCCTTAAAGATCGAACCCAAGTACTGAAATAGTGTATTTTCGAGATTATTTTTCTCCAATGCAACTTTTTCCAGAATTCATAACTTATTTCGCTTGAGACCGTTATTTTCATCACGTGTCTAATATTTCAGCACGATTAGCACCATTGAACCTGAAAAAAATGCTTTTGAAGATCGAACCCAAGCACCGAAATAGAGTATTTTTGTGTTGATTTTTTCTCAAATGCAACCCTTTCAAGATTTTATAACTTATTTCGCTTAAAACCGTTATTTTTATCAAGTGTCCAAAATTTCAGCACGATTGGCCCCATAGAACCTGATTAAATGGCCCTTAAAGATCGAACCCAAGTACTGAAATAGTATTTTTTGAGATTATTTTTTTCGCCAATGCAACTTTTTCCAGACTCTATAACTGATTTCGCTTAAGACCGTGATTTTCATCATGTGTCTATTATTTCAGCACGATTGGCACCATAGAACCTGAAAAAATGGCTCATGAAGATCGAACCCAAGCACCGAAATAGTGTATTTTTTTGATGATTTTTTCTCAAATGCATCTTTTTCCAGATTTCATAACTTATTTCGCTTAAAACCGTTATTTTTATCATGTGTCCAAAATTTCATCAAGATTGGCCCCATAGAACCTGATAAAATGTCCCTTATATATCGAACCCAAGTACTGAAATAGAATATTTGTGAGAATATTTTTTTCTCCAATGCAACTTTTTACAGTCTCTATAACTGATTTCGCTTAAGATTGTGATTTTCATCATATGTCTAAGATTTCAGCACGATTGGCGCCATAGATCCTGAAAAAATGGCTTTTGAAGATCGAACCCAAGTCTCAAAATAGTGTATTTTTGTGATGATTTTTTCTCAAATGCAATTTTTTCCAGATTTTATAACTTATTTCGCTTGAGACCGTTATTTTCATCATGTGTCCAAAATTTCATCACGATTGGCCCCATAGAACCTGATAAAATGGCCCTTAAAGATAGAACCCAAGTACTGAAATAGTGTATTTTTGTGATGATTTTTTCTCCAATGCAACTTTTTCCAGATTTAATAACTGATTTCGCTTAAGACCGTTATTTTCATCATGTGTCTAAAATTCCAGCACGATTGGCACCATAGAACCTGAAAAAATAGCTTTTGAAGATCGAACCCAATTCTCAAAATAGTGTATTTTTGTGATGATTTTTTCTCAAATGCAACTTTTTCCAGATTTCATAACTTATTTCGCTTAAGACCGATTTGCTCCATAGAAACTGATAAAATGCCCTTAAAGATCGAACCCAAGTACTGAAATAGTGTATTTTCGAGATTATTTTTCTCCAATGCAACGTTTTCCAGAATTCATAACTTATTTCGCTTGAGACCGTTATTTTCATCACGTGTCTAATATTTCAGCACGATTAGCACCATTGAACCTGAAAAAATGGCTTTTGAAGATCGAACCCAATTCTCGAAATTGAGTACTAGTGTTTGATGATTTTTTCACATATGCAACATATTCCAGATTTAATAAATGATTTTGTTTGAAAACATTTTTCTCATCACGATCCTCAAATTTCAGCCCGATTTGCTCCATAGAACGTGATAAAATGGCCCTTATAGATCGAACCCAAGTACCGAAATAGAATATTTTTTAGATAATTTTTTCTCCAATGCAACTTTTTCCAGATTCTATAACTGATTTCGCTTGAGATGGTGATTTTTATCATGTGTCTAAGATTTCAGCACGATTGGCACCATAGAACCTGAAAAAATGGCTTTTGAAGATCGAACCCAAGTCTCGAAATTGAGTACTAGTGTTTGATGATTTTTTCACATATGCAACATATTCCAGATTTAATAAATGATTTTGTTTGAAAACATTTTTCTCATCACGATCCTAAAATTTCAGCCCGATTTGCTCCATAGAACGTGATAAAATGGCCCTTAAAGATCGAACCCAAGTACTGAAATAGTGTATTTTTGAGATTATTTTTTTCTCCAATGCAACTTTTCCGGACACTATAACTGATTTCGCCTGAGACTGTGATTTTCATCATATGTCTAAGATTTCAGCACGATTGGCACCATAGAACCTGAAAAAAATAGCTTTTGAAGATCGAACCCAAGTCTCAAAATAGTGTATTTTTGTGATGAATTTTTCTCAAATGCAACTTTTTCCATATTTCATAACTTATTTTGCTTGAGACCGTTATTTTCATCACGTGTCCAAAATTTCATCACGATTGGCCCAATAGAACCTGATAAAATGGCCCTTAAAGATCGAACCCAAGCACCGAAATAGTTTATTTTTGTGATGATTTTTTCTCCAATGAAACTTTTTCCAGATTTCATAACTTATTTCGCTTGAGACCGTTATTTTCATCACGTGTCCAAAATTTCATCACGATTGGCCCCATAGAACCTGATAAAATGGCCCTTAAAGATCGAACCCAAGTACCGAAATAGTGTATTTTTGTGTTGATTTTTTCTCAAATGCAACCCTTTCAAGATTTTATAACTTATTTCGCTTAAAACCGTTATTTTTATCATGTGTCCAAAATTTCAGCACGATTGGCCCCATAGAAGCTGATTAAATGGCCCTTAAAGATCGAACCCAAGTACTGAAATAGTATATTTTTGAGATTATTTTTTTCTCCAATGCAACTTTTTCCAGACTCTATAACTGATTTCGCTTAAGACCGTGATTTTCATCATTTGTCTATTATTTCAGCACGATTGGCACCATAGAACCTGAAAAAATGGCTCATGAAGATCGAACCCAAGCACCGAAATAGTGTATTTTTTTGATGATTTTTTCTCAAATGCAACTTTTTCCAGACTCTATAACTGATTTCGCCTAAGACTGTGATTTTCATCATGTGTCTATGATTTCAGCACGATTGGCACCATAGAACCTGAAAAAATGCTTTTGAAGATCGAACCCAAGTCTCAAAATAGTGTATTTTTGTGATGATTTTTTCGCCAATGCAACTTTTTTCAGATTTAATAACTGATTTCGCTTAAGACCGTTATTTTCATCATGTGTCTAAAATTCCAGCACGATTGGCACCATAGAACCTGAAAAAATGGCTTTTGAAGATCGAACCCAATTCTCGAAATTGAGTACTAGTGTTTGATGATTTTTTCACATATGCAACATATTCAAGATTTAATAAATGATTTTGTTTGAAAACATTTTTCTCATCACGATCCTCAAATTTCAGCCCGATTTGCTCCATAGAACGTGATAAAATGGCCCTTATAGATCGAACCCAAGTACCGAAATAGAATATTTTTGAGATAATTTTTTTCTCCAATGCAACTTTTTCCAGACTATATAACTGATTTCGCTTAAGATTGTGATTTTCATCACGTGTCCAAAATTTCATCACGATTGGCCCCATAGAACCTGATAAAATGGCCCTTAAAGATCGAACCCAAGTACCGAAATAGTGTATTTTTGTGTTGATTTTTTCTCAAATGCAACCCTTCCAAGATTATTAACTTATTTCGCTTAAAACCGTTATTTTATCATGTGTCCAAAATTTCAGCACGATTGGCCCCATAGAACCTGATAAAATGGCCCTTAAAGATCGAACCCAAGTACCGAAATAGTGTATTTTTGTGATGATTTTTTCTCCAATGCAACTTTTTCCAGATTTAATAACTGATTTCGCTTAAGACCGTTATTTTCATCATGTGTCTAAAATTCCAGCACGATTGGCACCATAGAACCTGAAAAAATAGCTTTTGAAGATCGAACCCAATTCTCAAAATAGTGTATTTTTGTGATGATTTTTTCTCAAATGCAACTTTTTCCAGATTTCATAACTTATTTCGCTTAAGACCGATTTGCTCCATAGAAACTGATAAAATGGCCCTTAAAGATCGAACCCAAGTACTGAAATAGTGTATTTTCGAGATTATTTTTCTCCAATGCAACTTTTTCCAGAATTCATAACTTATTTCGCTTGAGACCGTTATTTCATCACGTGTCTAATATTTCAGCACGATTAGCACCATTGAACCTGAAAAAATGGCTTTTGAAGATCGAACCCAAAGCACCGAAATAGAGTATTTTTGTGTTGATTTTTTCTCAAATGCAACCCTTTCAAGATTTTATAACTTATTTCGCTTAAAACCGTTATTTTTATCAAGTGTCCAAAATTTCAGCACGATTGGCCCCATAGAACCTGATTAAATGGCCCTTAAAGATCGAACCCAAGTACTGAAATAGTATATTTTTGAGATTATTTTTTTCGCCAATGCAACTTTTTCCAGACTCTATAACTGATTTCGCTTAAGACCGTGATTTTCATCATGTGTCTATTATTTCAGCACGATTGGCACCATAGAACCTGAAAAAATGGCTCATGAAGATCGAACCCAAGCACCGAAATAGTGTATTTTTTTGATGATTTTTTCTCAAATGCATCTTTTTCCAGATTTCATAACTTATTTCGCTTAAAACCGTTATTTTTATCATGTGTCCAAAATTTCATCAAGATTGGCCCCATAGAACCTGATAAAATGTCCCTTATATATCGAACCCAAGTACTGAAATAGAATATTTGTGAGAATATTTTTTTCTCCAATGCAACTTTTTACAGTCTCTATAACTGATTTCGCTTAAGATTGTGATTTTCATCATATGTCTAAGATTTCAGCACGATTGGCGCCATAGATCCTGAAAAAATGGCTTTTGAAGATCGAACCCAAGTCTCAAAATAGTGTATTTTTGTGATGATTTTTTCTCAAATGCAATTTTTTCCAGATTTTATAACTTATTTCGCTTGAGACCGTTATTTTCATCATGTGTCCAAAATTTCATCACGATTGGCCCCATAGAACCTGATAAAATGGCCCTTAAAGATAGAACCCAAGTACTGAAATAGTGTATTTTTGTGATGATTTTTTTCTCCAATGCAACTTTTTCCAGATTTAATAACTGATTTCGCTTAAGACCGTTATTTTCATCATGTGTCTAAAATTCCAGCACGATTGGCACCATAGAACCTGAAAAAATAGCTTTTGAAGATCGAACCCAATTCTCAAAATAGTGTATTTTTGTGATGATTTTTTCTCAAATGCAACTTTTTCCAGATTTCATAACTTATTTCGCTTAAGACCGATTTGCTCCATAGAAACTGATAAAATGGCCCTTAAAGATCGAACCCAAGTACTGAAATAGTGTATTTTCGAGATTATTTTTCTCCAATGCAACGTTTTCCAGAATTCATAACTTATTTCGCTTGAGACCGTTATTTTCATCACGTGTCTAATATTTCAGCACGATTAGCACCATTGAACCTGAAAAAATGGCTTTTGAAGATCGAACCCAAGCACCGAAATAGTGTATTTTTGTGTTGATTTTTTCTCAAATGCAAACCTTTCAAGATTTTATAACTTATTTCGCTTAAAACCGTTATTTTTATCAAGTGTCCAAAATTTCAGCACGATTGGCCCCATAGAACCTGATTAAATGGCCCTTAAAGATCGAACCCAAGTACTGAAATAGTATATTTTTGAGATTATTTTTTTCGCCAATGCAACTTTTTCCAGACTCTATAACTGATTTCGCTTAAGACCGTGATTTTCATCATGTGTCTATTATTTCAGCACGATTGGCACCATAGAACCTGAAAAAATGGCTCATGAAGATCGAACCCAAGCACCGAAATAGTGTATTTTTTTGATGATTTTTTCTCAAATGCATCTTTTTTCCAGATTTCATAACTTATTTCGCTTAAAACCGTTATTTTTATCATGTGTCCAAAATTTCATCAAGATTGGCCCCATAGAACCTGATAAAATGTCCCTTATATATCGAACCCAAGTACTGAAATAGAATATTTTTGAGAATATTTTTTTCTCCAATGCAACTTTTTCCAGACTCTATAACTAGACCGTGATTTTCATCATGTGTCTACAATTTCAGCACGATTGGCACCATAGAACCTGAAAAAATGGCTTTTGAAGATCAAACCAAGTCTCAAAATAGTGTATTTTTGTGATGATTTTTTCTCCAATGCAACTTTTTCCAGATTTAATAACTGATTTCGCTTAAGACCGTTATTTTCATCATGTGTCTAAAATTCCAGCACGATTGGCACCATAGAACCTGAAAAAATGGCTTTTGAAGATCGAACCCAATTCTCGAAATTGAGTACTAGTGTTTGATGATTTT
>JAIUSX010000846.1:20000-22653 GCA_026573805.1 Hesperophylax magnus | reverse complement strand
ACAATGAAAATCTTCTTAGAGGGACCGGCGGTATATATAGCCGCACGAGATTGAGCAATAGCAGGTCTGTGATGCCCTTAGATGTCCTGGGCCGCACGCGCGCTACACTGAAGGGATCAGCGTGTCCTCCTTGGCCTAACGGCCCGGGTAACCCGATGAAACCCCTTCGTGATAGGGATTGGGGTTTGCAATTCTCCCCCATGAACGAGGAATTCCTAGTAAAAGCGAGTCACCAGCTCGCGTTGATTGCGTCCCTGCCCTTTGTACACACCGCCCGTCGCTACTACCGATGGATGATTTGGTGAGGTCTTCGGACTGGTGCGCGGAAGCTCTCACGGGCATCCGACGCGTCGGAAAGTTTGACCGAATTTGATCATTTAGAGGAAGTAAAAGTCGTAACAAGGTTTCCGTAGGTGAACCTGCGGAAGGATCATTTCCTGTGTTTAATGTGTTTGTGAAAACATATACATATACATATACCATAATCGAACGAATGCTAAATTACTGCATCGGAGATCGCCCTAGGGCGCCGATGCGAACCGAGAACCGCCGGCGTCGAGCGGAGGAGGGCTCCGTCCTCTATCCGCTCGTCCGGTGAAATTTTACCCGTCGCCGTGAAGGCGGCGGTACAAAATTAATTTTTTTGTCGAATGAAATTATTAACATTTCGAAAACGCAAACCAAATTGTAAAAACCGAAAACTTGACATATATTCATTTATGTGTGTTTGTTATCATTATTACCCTGAACGGCGGATCACTCGGCTCGTGGGTCGATGAAGAACGCAGCTAAATGCGCGTCAGAGTGTGAACTGCAGGACACATGAGCATCGACATTTCGAACGCACATTGCGGTCCGAGCAAGACGTAGTTTGTCGACGGACCACTCCTGTTTGAGGGTCGCGCACACAATGCGACCAGACTGTTCTCTCGCCCCCGTCCTCGGACGTGGGCGCGCAGAGCGAGCGTTGCCGGCGTCGCCGGGGCCCGCGCGCGTCGTCTCCTCGGAGACGCGCGCGCCGGGACCTCGGCGTCCGGTTAAATTTGACGAAGTGCTCTCTCGATGCGCGCGATTTCCGCTTGCGTTATGCCAAACGCGGAGGGACGCGTGCGAGCCTTGAGCTAGCGACGACGCTGAAAACTGGCCAGTCTACCGCGCGAGCGGTCGGCTGTACGGGGCGATCTTCGCGCTCTCGGCCGCGCGCACCTCCGCGGACGCTCGTCGGTTTCGCGCCCGCTTGACGGAGTCTGCACGGGCGAGAATACGCGCACTGCTCGCGCGTACTTCTCGAATTTATAAAATTTTTGTTGTCGACCTCAAATCAGGAGAGATCACCCGCCGAACTTAAGCATATCAGTAAGCGGAGGAAAAGAAACTAACGAGGATTCCCCGAGTAGCGGCGAGCGAAACGGGAAGAGCCCAGCGCTGAATCCTGCGGCCCCGGCGGGCCGCCGGGAAATGTAGCGTTCGGGAGGAGAGTTATACATACACGCGCGGTCATTAGTCACGGCTGCCTGTCCAAGTTCATCTTGAACGGGGCCCGCTTACCCGCAGAGGGTGCCAGGCCCGTGGTGACGGTAGCCGGCCGCGACGGTCTCTCTCCCTAGAGTCGGGTTGCTTGAGAGTGCAGCCCTAAGTGGGTGGTAAACTCCATCTAAGGCTAAATACTACCACGAGACCGATAGCGAACAAGTACCGTGAGGGAAAGTTGAAAAGAACTTTGAAGAGAGAGTTAAAGAGTACGTGAAACCGTTCAGGGGTAAACCTGTGGAACTCAAACGAGCGAACGGGGAGATTCATCGTGTCTTCCGTCGGGGCTCGCGCCTCGCGCAAACCTTCGCCTTCGGCTTTCGGGTCGGGGCGGTGGGTGCGCGGGTGCGTCGTCAGGCTCCCGGAGCGCGTGCACTTCTCCCTTAGTATAACACCGCGACCCGTCGCGCCGCGGTCGAATGCGCCGTGCGGTTGACCCGTCTCGCTCTGCGAGGCGGAGCCGCGGTGTCCACGGCCGCGGCGTACATTACGCAGCGACGGTAGAGAACGAGGATCGCGTCCGCCCCTCGCGGGCGTCCGTCGCGCTGCAGCGGCGTCCTTCGCGTGGCCCCCGGCGTCTAGTGCGTCGCGGGTGTCGCGCGTCGGGTGTCCGTCGTTAGCGGCGCGCTCTCGGACGGGACGCGTCCCGGTCGGCGGTGGTTTTGTTTTGGGCACTCACAGGACCCGTCTTGAAACACGGACCAAGGAGTCTAGCATGTGCGCGAGTCATTGGGAACACTGATAAACCCAGAGGCGAAATGAAAGTGAAAGGCCGGCCTCGAGCCGGTCGCAGGGAAGATGCGCGGGCGTCGTCAGACGCCCCGCCGCATTCCCGAGGCGTTTCGAGAAAGCCCCCGTGCGATTATCGAGACGCACTGAGAGCGTACACGCTGGGACCCGAAAGATGGTGAACTATGCCTGGTCAGGTCGAAGTCAGGGGAAACCCTGATGGAGGACCGAAGCGATTCTGACGTGCAAATCGATCGTCCGAACTGGGTATAGGGGCGAAAGACTAATCGAACTATCTAATAGCTGGTTCCATCCGAAGTTTCCCTCAGGATAGCTGGCGCTCGAGAAACATGACGGTTTTCGGACCGCCATTCGCACAGTCTCATCCGGTAAA
>JAIUSX010000846.1:5000-15000 GCA_026573805.1 Hesperophylax magnus | reverse complement strand
ATTGACCATTGACTCAGACAGTGAAGTTGGATCAGAACAAGATACTGCTCGGCGTATCCCGTTTTAAGCTGATAACCAGGAAATGGCTTTGCCATTGCACCCTCAACCACTCCGAATGCCGAAAATAAGAAACGGGGGTTAGGTATGTATGTATTTATTTATATAATTTGTACATTTATTTATAACAATTACGGGTAAAATAGCCATAATTGTACCATTTATGCAGTGTATATGCAATGCCAAAAATCTCGCAAATGCGCTATAGGACACAAAAAATAAATCTATTTTTTTATCTACCGCATTCAAAAAGCACGTAGCTCTCCCCCACAGGTGAGTTCATAAATAAATTAGTGCGGCTCGCTCTACTATATAGAAGACGTCATTTTTATGACGTCCTCGAGAGTGAGACTCTGGTACAAAAAAAAAATAATTTGGCCAGTATCTCATTATTAGATAAGTGATCGTTTATTACTTGAAAAAATATTTAAGCAAATCAATACCTCTACTTGTCTCTAGGGAGTGGTAATTGGTCATGCCTAATATATAAATCGATGGGTAAAGCCAAGGGTAACGTCCATAGAGCCGCGAGAATAAAAACCTTAAACCTTAAATTAAAAAGCAGTTTCCGAGTTGTTCCTCTGAAGGGGTACTGTCAGTGCCTAAAACAGGGCAAGAAAGTGGTGGGTCTCCTCCAGAATGTTATTTATTTATTTTTTTAACCGAATTTTCGAAAAAAAGAAAATGGAGACGTGTCCCGTATTCTGGTTAGGTTAGGGGTTAGTGACCGGATAAATCGTCAAAATGAAAATTCAACAAACCTTTAAACGGCGATGTGAGGTCATGAAAAGTGATGAAACAAAAACTAGGTTGAATAGGTTACGAGTATAAGTATTTAACCCAATTTTTGTTTCATCACTTTTAATGACTTCATATCACTTTTTCAATGTGTGTTCGGTTGTCATTGTGGTGATTTATCATGCAACCTGATTGCATTTATCAATTATCTTTTAATTTTAATTAATTAATTTATTTCATCGACACTCGTGGCGGTTTTCGATAAACTTAGTGTGGCTTTCTTCAGTCACCCTATGTATTATGATTATATATAAAATTTATGATCAATATGTTTCCTTGCTAACTCAACACGGTGACTGTTCAACACACTTTTAAAAAGTGATATAGAATCATTAAAAACGATTTTTTTTTTTTAAACCTAACCTAACATAACCTAACCTTACCTAACCTAACCCAACCTAACCTAACCTAACCTGACCTGACCTAACCTAACCTACTTAACCCAATAAAAAAAAAGTTTTTGTTTCATCGCTTTCCATGACTTTACATAACTTTTTAAATATGTGATGAATTATCATTTTGATGATTTATCCCGGTCACCGATCAATATAATATACAGAAACCCATCTTACGACTTGTAGTACGATAATATCGTAAAAAGAATTCAATTCACAAACCTTTCATCTTTTTTTTCGTCTCTTGATGAGTTCAAAACATTGTAGACGATAGATGATGGCGTAGCCATTTCATAGAAAATTAGGTTTTTTGTTATTATTCTTCTTATGCTGCGTGTACCCGAGTGTCGTATTTATGTGTGAATAAAAATTATAAATAATAATAGTAATTATTTATTTTCTGGAATAACTTTACTGATGAGTAAAACCTAAAATTGTAATATTTAATTATATCGAAGATAATATTAGCGAATTCTAAAAGAAAATCTGAAAGAGAAAAATCACCAAAATAATCAGTCCTAGATGTGACCGTGTATCCTTTTCTGATTTTTCTGTTTAAGATTTTCGTTAAATTAAATTCAATTAAATAAATAATTTTCGTCAGGAGGTGAGGGAATCCAATTCAGAGCGGCGGGCGGGCGCGCGGGTAAAGCGCGGGAGTAACCGGGACGCACTTAACGGCCCTCGACGTGTTTTCAAAATTTTCTTATTTAAAAAAAATATATTTATTTTTTTTAAATTTCAGAATCGAACTCAGAACGTCACTCTTAGTGTAGAATAATAAATTTAGCCGGTTCGGTGCAGCGGGGCCGGCGATGAGTGGGATCTGATATCGAGTAGCGGCCGCGGGTGAACGGCGGGAGTAACTGCGACGCACCCGATGACGCCATTTGCCCCGGGCACGGTGTGATTTAAAAAAAAAAAAAAAACTTATTTTTTGACGTATTTTATTTCAGAATCTAATTCGGAACGCCATTCTTAGTGTAGAATATTAAATTTAAAGGTTTCGGGAGCATTGGGACCGGAGCTGATGAGATCTCATTTCGGGTGGTAGCCGCGGGTAAACGGCGGGAGTAAACGGGCCGCACTTAATGGCCCTCAATGTGAAATTGTAAATTATTTATTTTTAAAGATTTTTATTTCGGAATCGAATTCGGAACGTCATTCTTGTAGTGTAGAATAATAAATTTAAATGTTTCGAGAGCATTGGGACCGGAGCTGAGAGGATCTCATTTCGGGTGGTAGCCGCGGGTAAACGGCGGGAGTAAACGGGCCGCACTTAATGGCCCTCAGTGTGAAAATGTTTATTGTTTTAGTTTTCTTATCATGTATGTATGTATGTATGTATGTATGTATGTATAATTTAACATTTCGATAGTGAGAAGACGTGAGCGACGAGAGTGACGAGAGTAAATTTATTTTTTCGAGACCGAGCGTGAGATGCGAACGCTCGCGGGCAGACGGCCGGAGATGAGGCGACGCGGGTCGCGCTACTGCGGCCGGTTTCGCGAGAGGCCCGACCGCCCGGGCGTCCGTCCGAGCGCAGTCGAGGAGTCGGAGCGGGCGCATCGCGGTCTGCAATAGTCGGTGAATTTGTTTTATTCGAATCCCTTTTAAAATCGTTTTCTTATTATGTATGTATGTGACTTATGTATAAATAAACAAAAATCTCTTCACTTTATATGTTTTGTTATGATTTTTTTTCTCCTATTTACATATGTGCGTAAAATTTTATTATAATTTTTTTACACTTCACAGACGAGTGTTTTTGGACTCTTGTAGAGGTAAAAATGTTAATTTTTATTTGAATATATTTATAAAAAAATAATTATGTTCGTGTAAATATGAGTTTATTTGATTTAATTTCACTGACGCTGGTCAATGTCGTCTATTAAGTTGTTTTTTTTTTTAACTCACCGGGAACGGTATGTCAACGTTGTCACCGAATAATGAAAATAATTTAACATTTCGAAAATGAGAAGGCGAAAGCGACGAGAGTAAATTTATTTACCGAGACCGAGCGTTAGATGTGAACGCTCGCGGGCAGACGGCCCGAGGTGAGGCGACGTAGCTCGCGCTAGTTTTGCCTTGAGAGGCCCGACCGCCCGGGCGTCCGTCTGAGCGCAGTCGAGGGGTCGGAGCGGGCGCATCGCGGTCTGTAATAGTCGGTGAATTTGTTTTATTCGAATCCCTTTTAAAATCGTTTTCTTATTATGTATGTATGTATGTATGTATGTATGTATGTATGTATGTATGTATGTATGTATGTATGTATGTATGTATGTATAGTTTAACATTTCGATAGTGAGAAGACGTGAGCGACGAGAGTAAATTTATTTACCGAGACCGAGCGTGAGATGTGAACGCTCGCGGGCAGAAAGCCCGAGGTGAGGCGACGTAGCTCGCGCTAGTTCTGCCTTGAGAGGCCCGACCGCCCGGGCGTCCGTCTGAGCGCAGTCGAGGGTTCGGAGCGGGCGCATCGCGGTCTCGGTCTACAGTCGGTGTTGTTTTATTCGAATCCCTTTTAAATTTGTTATCTTATGTATGTATAAATATACAAAAATCTCTTCACTTTATATGTTTTAATTAATTTATAATAAACTCCCGGGAACGGTATGTCAACGTTATCACTGAATAAATTATATAATTTAACAATTCTAAAATGTTGCCTAGTCTTGTGGGTGCCGGGTGAATTTACTCTATGTATTAGGTTAGGTTAGGTTAGGTTAGGTTAGGTAAGGTTAGGTTAGGTTAGGTTTGGTTAGATTAGGTTAGGTTAGGTTAGGTTAGGTAAGGTTAGGTTAGGTTAGGTTAGGTTAGGTTGGGTTGGGTTAGGTTAGGTTAGGTTAGGTTGGGTTAGGTTAGGTTAGGTTAGGTTAGGTTAGGTTAGGTTAGGTTAGGTTAGGTTAGGTTAGGTTAGGTTGGGTTAGGTTAGGTTAGGTTAGGTTAGGTTAGGTTAGGTTAGGTTAGATCAGGTTAGGTGCGATTACAACTTTTTAATTTTTGCAAATAGATAAATTGACAAAAATTTTTGCCAATAAAATTTTATGCCAATAAAATTTTTTGCCAATAATTATTAGCAAAAAATTGATCTTTGTCAATGGAATTTAAATTTTAAAAAGTAAAATAAATACAAAACAATACTGTTCTTGTATACGTCAACTCACCTGAGATCAAATGGGAAAATAATTCACCGACTCCAGATATTTTCATATCGGAGGGTTCGGCCCGGTAGAACTCCCAACAGGGCCTATAAATAAATCCTACTGATCCCTCAACATAAACATTTAAAAAATCTTTTGTTATCCTACATGTATTCAATATGACCGACTTTTGCATCTTTATATATAATTTTTTTGATAGATCTAATAAGCCTAAATTTTTTATAAGAGAGCTAGGTATAATGCCAGTAGCCGAAATAACGAATGGTAATATTTTTATAGTCTGAGAATGCCAAATTCTTTTTATTTCATTTCCTAAATCTGTGTATTTTCTTATTTTTTCACTAACAGATTTTTGAATATTACAGGAATTCGGAATAGCGACATCGATGATATAAGTTATTTTTTAAAATTTTGTCATGTAAAACTATATCGGTTCTATTATGACTAATCGCTCGATCTGTTAGTTATATATTTAGTTAGTTATTTATTATTATTATATCTATGTTAAGTTTTTATTTTTATTTGAAATATGTTCTTATTATGTAAATTTGAAATAACTACGTACAGCTATGTATTAAGTTTTTTTTAAACTCACCGGGAACGGTCGGTCGGTATCACCGATTAAATGAATTAATTTAAAATTTCCAAAATGCGAAGACGAAAGTAAGTGACGGGAGTAAATTTATTTACCTAGACCGAGCGCGAGATGCGAACGCTCGCGGGCAGACGGCCGCAGGTGACGCGACCAGTGTGCCCGGTTTCGCGAGCCGCCCGAGGCCCGACTGCCCGGCCGCCTGCGCGCCTTCGAGGGGTCGGAGCGGGCGCATCGCGCTCGGCGCCGTCCCGAGCGAGAACGCGACCCGGCACAGCTTTGTGCCCGCCGAGTGTGGCGGGCTCTCGATGCACGGCGTTCGCAAACTGCGGCGGCCTATCGGTCGTGTCGGCGGTGTTATTTGCGAGAAACTACGTGACGCCCGCTTCTGCGCGGCGTTCGCGCTCATGTTTTGACTCTGGAGTTCCGCGCGAGCAGAATTTTCAAAAGCAAAGGCGGAGGATTTTATCCCCGTCTCACTGTTGCCTCGCCAAAGGCGTGCGCTTTCGGTGTACACGTTTTACGAATGGGAATTATAAATCGGACGATAGCGTCGTCGCGGGTGCGGTCTCTCTCTCTCGGGCGGGAGCCGTCCTACGCGCGCTCTCTTCGTTTGAAGCAAAAATTTTCCCGCGGAGCTTTCGTCTAGCCGACGGTGGCCGAGCGGGAGAATATAGCGGTACGCATAATGAGCGTGACTCGTGCGGGTGACTCCGTCGCGTGTTCTTTAACGCCGTGTTGTCCGCGCCCTCTACGCGAGGGCGGGCCTCTGTCGTTCGGAGGATTAAAAACCCTCCGACGGTGGTGCAGCTCCCTGGTTGATCCTGCCAGTAATCATATGCTTGTCTCAAAGACTAAGCCATGCAAGTCTCAGTAAAAGCCGAATTAAGGTGAAACCGCGAATGGCTCAATATATCAGTTTTGGTTCCTTAGATCGTACACGGTTACTTGGATAACTGTGGCAATTCTAGAGCTAATACATGCAAACGAGGTTCTGACCGGTAACGGGAGGAATGCTTTTATTAGATCAAAAACCAATCGGCGGCGGGGTTCGCGCCCCGTCCGTCGCCATTCGAGATGACTCTAGATAACTTTGAGCTGATCGCACGGTCTAGCACCGGCGACGCATCTTTCAAATGTCTGCCTTATCAACTGTCGATGGTAGTTTATGCGACTACCATGGTTGTCACGGGTAACGGGGAATCAGGGTTCGATTCCGGAGAGGGAGCCTGAGAAACGGCTACCACATCCACGGAAGGCAGCAGGCGCGCAAATTACCCACTCCCGGCACGGGGAGGTAGTGACGAAAAATAACGATACGGGACTCGTCCGAGGCCTCGTGATCGGAATGATTACACTTTAAATCCTTTAATGAGGATCCATTGGAGGGCAAGTCTGGTGCCAGCAGCCGCGGTAATTCCAGCTCCAATAGCATATACTAAAGTTGTTGCGGTTAAAAAGCTCGTAGTTGAAATTGTGTCCTGCGGTGTCGGTCTACCGAATGCGGTACGACAGGCACGTCTGCGGGGCTTCTCGCCGGTGCGTCCACCGCCGGCGTGTGTCGGTCGGCCTCACGGTCGGCCGCGCACCGAGGCGGGCCGTCGCGGCTGTTTACTTTGAACAAATTAGAGTGCTCAAAGCGGGCTAACACTTGCCTGAATATTGTACGCATGGAATAATAGAATAGGACCTCGGTTCTGTTTTGTTGGCTTTCTGATACCAGAGGTAATGATTAATAGGGACGACTGGGGGCATTCGTATTGAGACGTTAGAGGTGAAATTCTTGGATCGTCGCAAGACGGACTAAAGCGAAAGCATTTGCCAAAGGTGTTTTCATTAATCAAGAACGAAAGTTAGAGGTTCGAAGGCGATTAGATACCGCTGTAGTTCTAACCATAAATGATGCCAGCCAGCGATCCGCCGAAGTTTCATAATTTTAACCCGGTGGGCAGCTCCCGGGAAACCAAAGCTTTCGGGCTCCGGGGGGAGTATGGTTGCAAAGCTGAAACTTAAAGGAATTGACGGAAGGGCACCACCAGGAGTGGAGCCTGCGGCTTAATTCGACTCAACACGGGAAAACTCACCAGGCCCGGACACTGGAAGGATTGACGGATTAACAGCTCTTTCTCGATTCGGTGGGTGGTGGTGCATGGCCGCTCTTAGTTGGTGGAGCGATTTGTCAGGTTAATTCCGGTAACGAACGTAACTCTAGCCTATTAAATAGACGTGCAACCGGTATCACGAGGGTCCGTGTGCGCGCGGCTTCGGCGTTCGCGCGTCGGGGTCGTGCGTTTCGCGGTCTTCACTACCGGCGTACAATGAAAATCTTCTTAGAGGGACCGGCGGTATATATAGCCGCACGAGATTGAGCAATAGCAGGTCTGTGATGCCCTTAGATGTCCTGGGCCGCACGCGCGCTACACTGAAGGGATCAGCGTGTCCTCCTTGGCCTAACGGCCCGGGTAACCCGATGAAACCCCTTCGTGATAGGGATTGGGGTTTGCAATTCTCCCCCATGAACGAGGAATTCCTAGTAAAAGCGAGTCACCAGCTCGCGTTGATTGCGTCCCTGCCCTTTGTACACACCGCCCGTCGCTACTACCGATGGATGATTTGGTGAGGTCTTCGGACTGGTGCGCGGAAGCTCTCACGGGCATCCGACGCGTCGGAAAGTTTGACCGAATTTGATCATTTAGAGGAAGTAAAAGTCGTAACAAGGTTTCCGTAGGTGAACCTGCGGAAGGATCATTTCCTGTGTTTAATGTGTTTGTGAAAACATATACATATACATATACCATAATCGAACGAATGCTAAATTACTGCATCGGAGATCGCCCTAGGGCGCCGATGCGAACCGAGAACCGCCGGCGTCGAGCGGAGGAGGGCTCCGTCCTCTATCCGCTCGTCCGGTGAAATTTTACCCGTCGCCGTGAAGGCGGCGGTACAAAATTAATTTTTTTGTCGAATGAAATTATTAACATTTCGAAAACGCAAACCAAATTGTAAAAACCGAAAACTTGACATATATTCATTTATGTGTGTTTGTTATCATTATTACCCTGAACGGCGGATCACTCGGCTCGTGGGTCGATGAAGAACGCAGCTAAATGCGCGTCAGAGTGTGAACTGCAGGACACATGAGCATCGACATTTCGAACGCACATTGCGGTCCGAGCAAGACGTAGTTTGTCGACGGAC
Organism: Hesperophylax magnus; assembly: GCA_026573805.1. Classification (NCBI taxonomy): domain Eukaryota; kingdom Metazoa; phylum Arthropoda; class Insecta; order Trichoptera; family Limnephilidae; genus Hesperophylax; species Hesperophylax magnus. The sequence continues at coordinate 6,796 of JAIUSX010000846.1, read as the reverse complement.
CACTCCTGTTTGAGGGTCGCGCACACAATGCGACCAGACTGTTCTCTCGCCCCCGTCCTCGGACGTGGGCGCGCAGAGCGAGCGTTGCCGGCGTCGCCGGGGCCCGCGCGCGTCGTCTCCTCGGAGACGCGCGCGCCGGGACCTCGGCGTCCGGTTAAATTTGACGAAGTGCTCTCTCGATGCGCGCGATTTCCGCTTGCGTTATGCCAAACGCGGAGGGACGCGTGCGAGCCTTGAGCTAGCGACGACGCTGAAAACTGGCCAGTCTACCGCGCGAGCGGTCGGCTGTACGGGGCGATCTTCGCGCTCTCGGCCGCGCGCACCTCCGCGGACGCTCGTCGGTTTCGCGCCCGCTTGACGGAGTCTGCACGGGCGAGAATACGCGCACTGCTCGCGCGTACTTCTCGAATTTATAAAATTTTTGTTGTCGACCTCAAATCAGGAGAGATCACCCGCCGAACTTAAGCATATCAGTAAGCGGAGGAAAAGAAACTAACGAGGATTCCCCGAGTAGCGGCGAGCGAAACGGGAAGAGCCCAGCGCTGAATCCTGCGGCCCCGGCGGGCCGCCGGGAAATGTAGCGTTCGGGAGGAGAGTTATACATACACGCGCGGTCATTAGTCACGGCTGCCTGTCCAAGTTCATCTTGAACGGGGCCCGCTTACCCGCAGAGGGTGCCAGGCCCGTGGTGACGGTAGCCGGCCGCGACGGTCTCTCTCCCTAGAGTCGGGTTGCTTGAGAGTGCAGCCCTAAGTGGGTGGTAAACTCCATCTAAGGCTAAATACTACCACGAGACCGATAGCGAACAAGTACCGTGAGGGAAAGTTGAAAAGAACTTTGAAGAGAGAGTTAAAGAGTACGTGAAACCGTTCAGGGGTAAACCTGTGGAACTCAAACGAGCGAACGGGGAGATTCATCGTGTCTTCCGTCGGGGCTCGCGCCTCGCGCAAACCTTCGCCTTCGGCTTTCGGGTCGGGGCGGTGGGTGCGCGGGTGCGTCGTCAGGCTCCCGGAGCGCGTGCACTTCTCCCTTAGTATAACACCGCGACCCGTCGCGCCGCGGTCGAATGCGCCGTGCGGTTGACCCGTCTCGCTCTGCGAGGCGGAGCCGCGGTGTCCACGGCCGCGGCGTACATTACGCAGCGACGGTAGAGAACGAGGATCGCGTCCGCCCCTCGCGGGCGTCCGTCGCGCTGCAGCGGCGTCCTTCGCGTGGCCCCCGGCGTCTAGTGCGTCGCGGGTGTCGCGCGTCGGGTGTCCGTCGTTAGCGGCGCGCTCTCGGACGGGACGCGTCCCGGTCGGCGGTGGTTTTGTTTTGGGCACTCACAGGACCCGTCTTGAAACACGGACCAAGGAGTCTAGCATGTGCGCGAGTCATTGGGAACACTGATAAACCCAGAGGCGAAATGAAAGTGAAAGGCCGGCCTCGAGCCGGTCGCAGGGAAGATGCGCGGGCGTCGTCAGACGCCCCGCCGCATTCCCGAGGCGTTTCGAGAAAGCCCCCGTGCGATTATCGAGACGCACTGAGAGCGTACACGCTGGGACCCGAAAGATGGTGAACTATGCCTGGTCAGGTCGAAGTCAGGGGAAACCCTGATGGAGGACCGAAGCGATTCTGACGTGCAAATCGATCGTCCGAACTGGGTATAGGGGCGAAAGACTAATCGAACTATCTAATAGCTGGTTCCATCCGAAGTTTCCCTCAGGATAGCTGGCGCTCGAGAAACATGACGGTTTTCGGACCGCCATTCGCACAGTCTCATCCGGTAAAGCGAATGATTAGAGGCATTGGGGCCG
>JAIUSX010000845.1:0-14033 GCA_026573805.1 Hesperophylax magnus | reverse complement strand
ATCCCACGAACCCTCCCCCCTCACGGATTATCCTCACCCTTCCCTCTTTCAGTCCCTACTGCTAAGCTACAAGAAATAATGCACACATTTTTATAACAACTCGATCGCCACCTATTATACAATCTGAATGCAAATTTCATAACGCCAGAGTTCACCTTTATGTATGGAAACCTTCGCCGGCGTGCGCAAAGCAACTCACCAAAGTTTCATCGCAATCGGATGAATGATATAGGAAATAATAAGAGAATCTTTATACAAATTTCACAACGCCATAGTTCAATATAATATAGGGAAACCTTCGCGGGCATGCGCACAACTCAAAGTTACAAAGTTTTATCGCAGTCGGTAGAGTGGTATGGGAAATAAGATGTGAATTTGTATATAAATTTCATAACGCCAGAGCTCACTTTTATGTATAGAAAAGGTATAGGAAATAAGAAGGAACAAACAAAGAAAAAATCACTATAATAAATTTATATATATATAGATTCCACCACGAATTGTCAGTATCCATAATAGAAATATTGAAAATAAACTCATCCTGTATATAACTAAAGGTGGTCGTTTGAACAAACAAGCACGGAAAGTTCTACGCAAAAGTTGCCCTATCTCCAATTCCAGTTTGTTCAATCTCCATTTACAAAATTCTGGTGGTGCGTTTTTGTTCAATCTCCATTTTAAAATGTAAAAAAAAGTATCAAAAACTATCCTTAGTCCATTTACAAAGAATTATTTAAGCTGATCAGACCTTTAGCTTGACGGAAATATCTTCATCTTAAACACCTGTCATAATGTTTCATTGAAATAATCAAAGAAAACCTCCTCCTGTAAAATTTGCAAATGGTCGTTTGGACAATTAAGCACTGAGGTGACGATACGTTTGGTTGAGATAATTGAAGTGTTTTGCGTGTAAAATTTTATTTGACCAGGAATCTAATAATTCCTGGTTGGGATTTATAAAAATGTTGGCATTCTCATCGTATAAATTTAAAGTTGTAATATTTCTATTATTGTAGAAAGCAATCACTTTGTGGTTTGACATATTTAATAAAATAAAATACTTTTTTGTTTTAAAACCACGATATTTATTAATTTAAGAACCGACCGGTTTCGCTTTACTTAAGCATCATCAGGGTACAAATTAATACTAAACAAGAAGTACATAATGTGTGCATATATAACAAAATATAGAGGGAGACAACATGATACAAATATATTGTAGAGGGAGACAACATGATACAAATATAAGCAACACAAAGACGGTCATAAAATACATTAACATAAGTGCACAAGTAATGGAAAAAACCGCCAGATAATTATGTAGACTAATGGGTTATACCAATAAATCGGGAGAAACAAAGCATCAACTGGCATGGTGGTAAGGAGGTAAGGAGAACTGGGAATTTTTTATGGGTTTATTGGAAACAGACTTAATATTGGACTACTTGATATGTCTAATTGATTATTAAGTATCTGACTTTTGGTTTTTACAGCTTTTTTAATTTCTAGTGCCTCTAGGTTGTTTAGTCTGTTACCATGCCCGTTTTTATGTAAGATGTTAGCACCGGTGTTATGACAGAATGTATGATCTTTATCGATCAAATGATTTGCGAATTCAGAAAAACCGTTATTATTGAGGCAACGAAGATGCTCCTTTATCCTAATATTAACATTACGTGATGTCTTACCGATATAAAAAGCCGAACAATTATTGCAATTTAATTTATAAATCCCCGAATGACTTAATTTATCGTCCTTATCTTTAGAATTAATTAGAAATTTACCTATATCGTTATTGGTATAAAAGGCCGGTTTGACTTCAGAAGGAAGGTTTTTTACACTTAAGGTAGAAAAGTGATTGATGAATAAAATTCGCCGCCATTTATAATTAATATTATTATCATTGATTTGAGGACAAGGACTAGCGAAGAGTAAGCGATTAATGGCTATTTGTTTTAGCTTTTTATTTAAAATTAAATCTATAAAATTTGATTCATAGCCATTATTTACTGCTATGTTTTTAATTAGTTTTAGTTCACTATCAAAATGGTTTACGAGGGAATTAAAAAAACATATTAATTATAAAAAAAATATCCATAGAATATATAAACATACCAGAAATCCTAATGATTACATAACTTTTACTAAATTACGTAAGCAGTGTAAAGAATTATCAATAAAATGCTATAGTGATTATGTAAGCCTAATTGAAAAAGAGGTACACCAAAATGTTAAAAAATTATGGAGTTTTTCTAAAAGTCAACAAAAAAATGATTGTGGATTTCCCAATAACATGTACTTGAAAGAAAAATGTGCCGACAGTATCGAAGGTATAGTTAATCTATTTGCTGATTCATTTAAAAGTGTTTACGACACAGATATTCGTGTCAATACGATTCCCGATATTTCAGTGGAAGAGGTATTAAATCTAAGCCAATGTTTCATCAAAAAAGAATCTATAGAAAAAGTCATAAAAGAATTAGATAGCAATAAATCTGCTGGACCGGATGGTATTCCTCCAATATTTTTCAAAACCTGTGTTAGTAGTCTGATATATCCTCTTTATAAACTCTTTAACAATTCTTTAAGTTCTGGTTCTTTTCCAGCTCAGTGGAAAAAGAGTTATTTAACCCCTATTCATAAAAAAGGAGATAAAAGCGATATATCCAACTATAGACCAATTTGTATAATGTCTGCTTTACCGAAAGTTTTCGAGAAATTAGTCCTAGATATCATTGTAAAACCTATCAACAACATTATTGTTCCTAACCAACATGGCTTCATCACAGGTCGCTCTACCTTAAGTAATTTAATGATCTATGAAAATTACATATCTGAATCTCTGGGTCTCAAACAACAAGTGGACAGTATATACACTGACTTTAGTAAAGCTTTTGATAAGGTTCGACATCACATACTTATTTATAAACTTCGATTCTTGGGCATCAAAGGTAAATTATTGAGTTGGATTGTTAGTTATCTTAGCCATAGGGTGCTTAGTGTAAAAATTAATTCTGTACAATCTTATATATTCGAGGCCACAAGTGGGGTTCCTCAAGGGTCCCACCTCGGCCCAATATTTTTCTTATTATTCATCAATGACATTGTTGACCAATTTAATGATGTAGAAGTTCTGCTATTTGCTGACGACTTAAAAATATATAAAAGAATACGAAATGTATACGATTGTCAAATTTTACAGAGTAATTTAGAACAACTTCATCAATGGTGTGAACAAAATGCTTTATTTTTGAACATTCAGAAATGTCAAGTAATACGATTTTCCAAAAATCGTTATAATATATTACATGAATATACATTAAATAATATTAAATTAATACCAGTATCACATATTCGTGACTTGGGTGTAATATTCGTTGAAAACTTGTCATTCATTGAACACATCAACTATATAACTAATAAGGCTTTAAAGATGCTTGGCTTCCTTTGCAGAACTTTAACCGATTTTAAGTCCATAGATTGTATGAGAACCCTCTATATTTCAATAGTCAGAAGTCAATTGGAGTATAATTCACCTATTTGGTCCCCTTTATATAAAGTTCACTCCAATAATATAGAAAGAGTTCAGCACAAATTTCTTAAGTACGTAAATTTTAAGCTCGGAATTCCTATTGATTACATTAATTATGTCAGTTTGATGAATCAATTGCATCTAATAACACTGTCTGACAGGAGAATTATTTCAGACCTGGTTGTGTTACACAGAGTCATTAACAACTTAATTGATAGTCCTGCCATCCTTGCCACTATTAAACTACATGTGCCGACTAGGAATACAAGACAAAATATAACATTCTTCTGTAATACATACTCGACCAACTATCAGACACACTCACTGACCAATAGGATGCACGATCTGGGCAACAAGTATGGGGGTGTTATTGACTTATTTATTGACTCCATATATAGAATTAAGCATAATCTACACCAACACTTTGTTGAATCCTACAAATTAGAGTAGCTTTGGTAAATTAGTTTTGATGATTTGTTTTATATGTAGTGTTTTTGTAATTTCTTTTTTACTTTATGTTACTCTTACGTTTTACTAATATTGCTTCATATTTTTTAATATTTTCTCATTATACCTGTAATCACAATTTTACAAGTGTGTATTTTTTACCTTCTTTAAAATGGATTACATCTATTTACTGTCAATATCTCCTGTATAATACATATTCTCTTATTGTACTGCATCATGTATCACTTCTATGTAAAAGCCTTTTTAGGCGTATATATATATAAATAAATAAATAAATAAAATTACTATCGGACATTGGAATTGTGACTAAACGATGGACCATTGAATGGAATGCGGAGTGCTTATGTGAAATAGGGTGATTGGAGGTGCTGTGTATGACAACGTCAGTATAGGAGGGTTTACGAAAAATGTTAAAATTAATTCTGTTATTAACGATCGATAAGGTAAGGTCTAAAAAATTTAAGGTTGAATTTATGCCTATTTCTAATGTGAATTTAATCTTATTATGAAAAGAGTTTATAAGATTGAGGAAGGAATTCAGTTGACGCCTAGTCCCTGTCCATATACACAAAACATCATCAACGTATCTTTTCCAGTACAAGACATTTTTAATAAGATGTGAGGTACTAGATAAAATTTTATTTTCTAAGTTATCCATGAATATATAAGCAATCAGAGGACTGGTAGGGCTCCCCATAGCTAGGCCGTCAAGTTGCTGATATATGACATTATTAAATTGAAAATAATTTTGATTCAGGCATATATTAAACAGTGAAGTTAAATCTTTTATAAAATCTATAGAGAGATCGGAACTATTTAATAAATCAGAAATTAAACATTTACTCTCTTCTATAATAATTAATTAATAATTATAATTATAAGCTTTAACGAATAATAATTTTAATTTAAAATTAAACAATAACTTTGTAAACATCACTTATAGGTAAATACTTAATGCCGACCGGGTTTCGCTACAACACGTAGCCTCATCAGGGCAGTATAATACTAACAATCTAAAAATTTTAAAAATAAACATGTGTGGATTTCACAGTAAGTGGACAGTCTGAGCTACAGTGGAAGAGGTAGGGATATGTGGGAGATTGAGGGGCGAGTGTTCTTTGTCAATATTGACAAAGAACACTCGCCCCTCAATCTCCCACATATCCCTACCTCTTCCACTGTAGCTCAGACTGTCCACTTACTGTGAAATCCACACATGTTTATTTTTAAAATTTTTAGATTGTTAGTATTATACTGCCCTGATGAGGCTACGTGTTGTAGCGAAACCCGGTCGGCATTAAGTATTTACCTATAAGTGATGTTTACAAAGTTATTGTTTAATTTTAAATTATAATGTCACATCACAAAGTAACCGCTTCATATGAAGAAATAATTTTAATGCTGCAATAGAAGAGGTAGCAGTGGATATAGACACAGCTCTATGTGGTAAACCGAAAAAATTCTGTTACAAAAGTGCTGAAACTTTACAAAAAATAATACCTAAATTTAAACCTAACCCAAATCCTGAGTTGACTATAATGAATAATATTCGTGCCAAACTAACAGATGAAGATTTGATCCTCACGAAAGCGGACAAGGGGAATACAGTGATCATACTCCCTCGAAATGAATATAATTCTAAAGTGGCGGACTTCATTGACAGTGACAATTTCACAATTCTTGCGAAAGACCCAACCAATAAGTTCCAAGAAAATGTGAAACAAACACATCAAGCATGTAAAACTAAAATATTCAAAGATGAATCATATCACAAAGTTAAATTTTTAACTAAAAATCCCAAAACTCCTAAATTATATGGGTTCCTTAAAATACACAAGAATAATTGCCCCATCAGGCCAGTAGTTTCATGTTGTAATGCCCCAAATTTTAAAATATCATCCGTTATTACTAATGTGTTTCAAAATACCAATGTTTTTTCACCTAAACATACCCTTAAAAACTCTTTTTCATTAGTAGATGAATTGAAAGATATGATTCTCCCTAGTAATTCTACACTAATTTCTTTTGACGTTGTAAATTTGTTCCCCAATGTTCCCATAGAAGAGAGTAAATGTTTAATATCTGATTTATTAAATAGTTCCGATATCTCTATATATGATATATTCATGGATAACTTAGAAAATAAAATTTTATCTAGTACCTCACATCTTATTAAAAATGTCTTGTACTGGAAAAGATACGTTGATGATGTTTTAACATTTTTCGTAAACCCTCCTATACTGACGTTGTCATACACAGCACCTCCAATCACCCTATTTCACATAAGCACTCCGCATTCCATTCAATGGTCCATCGTTTAGTCACAATTCCAATGTCCGATAGTAATTTTGATAGTGAACTAAAACTAATTAAAAACATAGCAGTAAATAATGGCTATGAATCAAATTTTATAGATTTAATTTTAAATAAAAAGCTAAAACAAATAGCCATTAATCGCTTACTCTTCGCTAGTCCTTGTCCTCAAATCAATGATAATAATATTAATTATAAATGGCGGCGAATTTTATTCATCAATCACTTTTCTACCTTAAGTGTAAAAAACCTTCCTTCTGAAGTCAAACCGGCCTTTTATACCAATAACGATATAGGTAAATTTCTAATTAATTCTAAAGATAAGGACGATAAATTAAGTCATTCGGGGATTTATAAATTAAATTGCAATAATTGTTCGGCTTTTTATATCGGTAAGACATCACGTAATGTTAATATTAGGATAAAGGAGCATCTTCGTTGCCTCAATAATAACGGTTTTTCTGAATTCGCAAATCATTTGATCGATAAAGATCATACATTCTGTCATAACACCGGTGCTAACATCTTACATAAAAACGGGCATGGTAACAGACTAAACAACCTAGAGGCACTAGAAATTAAAAAAGCTGTAAAAACCAAAAGTCAGATACTTAATAATCAATTAGACATATCAAGTAGTCCAATATTAAGTCTGTTTCCAATAAACCCATAAAAAATTCCCAGTTCTCCTTACCTCCTTACCACCATGCCAGTTGATGCTTTGTTTCTCCCGATTTATTGGTATAACCCATTAGTCTACATAATAATCTGGCGGTTTTTTCCATTACTTGTGCACTTATGTTAATGTATTTTATGACCGTCTTTGTGTTGCTTATATTTGTATCATGTTGTCTCCCTCTATAATATATTTGTATCATGTTGTCTCCCTCTATATTTTGTTATATATGCACACATTATGTACTTCTTGTTTAGTATTAAATTGTACCCTGATGATGCTTAAGTAAAGCGAAACCGGTCGGTTCTTAAATTAATAAATATCGTGGTTTTAAAACAAAAAAGTATTTTATTTTATTGTAATATTTCTATCAGCCTTGCAAATTATTTTGTGCATTTCTGAGCTATGAGCTTTCCTATGGAAAAAAGTTCTTAGCCTTTCTACCTGATTATGTTTCAAAGAAGTTATTTTGACTATACCTCTACCTCCTAAATTTCTAGGTAAATTAACTCGTTCTATAGCTGAATTTGGATGATGGCAATTAAACTTTGTTAGCGTAGCTCTAATTAATCTTTCTAAGTTATCTAAATCTGTATTAGACCATTTAATTATGCCAAATGAGGTACGTTAATAGAGGTATTGCCCAAGTATTTATTGCTTTTACTAAATTTCTAGCAGATAGATTGCATTTTAAAATTTTCTTGATCTTAGTTTGAAATTTAATCCTAATATCATTTTTAATACTAGTATGGTCTAATCTATTTGATTGTGGGTATCCTAAATACTTATAAACCTCATCCCTTTTCATACTAGTAATTTGGAAATTTCTAAATATACTCTCGTCCCCATCTACAATTTTGCCTTTCTCTATATGGATCGTTCTACATTTATCTAAACCAAAAGTCATTTTGATATCATCTGAAAAGTTTTTAACTACCTCGATCATTTTCTCTAAATTTTGTTCAGAATTCGAAAATAATTTTATATCATCCATAAATAATAAATGCGAAATTTTACTACTCTCCCTTATTACCCTTAACTTTTATTCCAAACTTGCTTTTAATTAACATTTTAGATAGAGGATTCAATGCTAAGCAAAACCAAAGAGGCCTCAATGAGTCTCCTTGAAAAATCCCTCTTTTAATTGAAATGCCCGGTATTACTATTTTCTTACTTTTTAAATTGATAAGTAAATTGGTATTCCAAAAGGACATAATATTTTCCAGAAAGGTAATAATAATGGGGTTAATTTTATATATATTTAATACTTTGATCAGCCACGAGTGCGGGACACTATCGAAAGCCTTTTGGTAGTCTATATAGCAAGTATGTAAATTACGTTTTCAAGTTTAAATCTGTTTTAGAATTACAGAATCGATAACTAATTGTTCTTTACATCCCATATGTTTTCTGCGACAACCTTTTTGTTGTTCAGATAAAATATTTTTTCATCTAAATGAATATATATTAAATCTGTTAAACAAGAGGTTAAAATTTTGTATATTGTCGGTAAACATGTAATGGGTCTGTACTGAGAAGGATTATTAATATTTTCGCTTTGGGTAACATATAATATCGTGTTCGCGCTTAGAAGCTGCAGATACGCATCTATTTAAGCTCCCAGATTTAAATTCTCCTGAAAGGGTAGTTCTTATACTAGTGTTCTTAAAGTGTGTCCTTATAAGTGAAATATGCCAAATTATGTGTTTTTTATGTTAAAATAATTGTATAGTGTAAATTCTGATAGATATGACATTTTCAAATATTGAATGTAAAAGTTTTATTCAAAAACTTTTAGCAGACATAGTTTGTTGAATGGTGCAGTGCGAGTTCACAGATGCATGCCACATGTTTTCTGCTGGGACGGTGTGATGACCGATATAAGGGTACGTTGTATTTTTTGTGTGAACTTTCGAAATGGGTCGTAAGGGTCATAAATCATGATAAGATATACTTTGGACGAATTGTGTGCTTTACGACCCTTGCCAGTTAAAAACAATATTAATAGTGATAATGGCAGTGATAATGACAAAAACCATAGTAATAATGATAATAACAATAGTGTACTATTTCCCCGACGTAAGGGAAGAAAACGAGGGTGTAGAGCCGGGAGGAAAGTTAAGCTAGTTAAAATCTTGCGTTTAGCACAAACCAGGAATGCTCGTCCGCCTAAGTTTTTAACCGTTGCCGCCTGGAATGCGCGATCCATTGGAAACAAACATGATGATATTGTGGATCTGATACGTGACAAAGGTATTCACATTTTGGCGCTATCGGAGACTTGGCACGAAAATGCAGACTCACTTTCAATCAAAAACCTTCGATCAAGCGGGTTCTCGGTTTACGAAGCTGCAAGGCCCATTAAAGATGATACAACGAACATTAATTTTACAAATCATGGAGGAGTTGCAATTGTAGCGCAAAGTGGTATTCGTTTAGACAGTATAGGGATACGTCAGGTTTATACTACTTTCGAGTTCGTCAGTTGCAAGGCTTCTGCCAATGGTGCATCCCTCGTCATAATCTCCATCTACCGTCCCGGGTCGTGCGCACCGACTGCAAATTTTTTTTTAATGAATTCAGGTCTCTCCTAGAATGCACCTCCAACTACAACTGTGACGTTATCATTTTAGGAGATGTAAATATTCACCTAGAAAAGAAAACTGATCTCATGTCCAAAAAATTCACCAAAATCCTGTGTGACTTCGGCTGCGAGCAGTGGGTAAACTCAGCTACTCATGATGCAGGAGGTACACTTGATGTAATCATTTCCCGAGTTGGGTCTCCCCCGAATAGAACTCACGTGACTGACATTGGACTATCGGATCATCGTCTCGTCACATCCGTGTTTGCCTTCGATCCTCCAAAATTGGAGTTTAAATCCGTTATCTCTAGAAATTGGAGAGAATTTGACTTCGAGGCATTTTGCAATGAACTGAAAATCTCACCGCTCTGTGATAAGGAAAAGTTTTGTAAATACCAGGTAGAAGAGTTAGTAATTCTTTATAATTCTACGCTACTGGCATTACTTGACAAAAATGCGCCTTTCACAGAGAAGGTCTGCCGCATTCGAAATGGCTGTAAATGGTTCGATGCTGAATGTCTCAAGAAGAAAAGGGAAATGCGAAAATTCGAGAGGTTGTACAGACGAAATCCGACTTTCAGCAATCGGCAACTTTGGATTGCGAAACAAAATGCTTACAAGGAAGAAGTAACGCAGAAAAAATCTAACTTTTGGTGTGAACAAATTGAGGCAGAAAAGGACCCTAGAAAACTGTGGCAAAATATAAAAACTTTATGTGGAGAGAGCAACATCAAGATTGATTCCTCTCTTGAAGCGGATAGTCTTGCGACATATTTTAGGAGTAAAGTCGAAAAAATTCGGGCTCTCGGTGGGGTAGGATTGCCTTCTGTCGCAGCAACAACTCCGCTCACTGGTAACTTCACTACTTTTGCAGCAGTAACGGAAGAAGATGTCGAACGTGCTGTGAAGTCTTGCCCAAACAAGCAATGCGCTCAAGACCCCATACCGACCTGGCTCTTAAAGAAATGTCTCCCGGATATAGCACCTGTAATTACCGAAATTATCCGGAAGTCTCTTGTAAATTCACTTGTACCGGGATCACTTAAAAAATCAATTATAACTCCAATACTAAAAAACAAAATCTTAGTACTGATAATACAGATAATTACAGGCCAATATCCAACCTACCATTCCTATCAAAACTGCTTGAGAAAATCGTTGCCAAACAATTAGTGGGGTACTTGAACTCCGCTGGTCTGTTTGCCAAAAATCAATCCGCTTATCGACGGTTTCATTCAACGGAAACTGTTCTTTTGCGGGTTGTTTCAGACTTGATCATCGGGATGGAAGCAGGTAAGTTGGGTTTGATATCTGTTCTTGACATGAGTGCGGCATTTGACACAGTAGATCATAGTATTTTACTAAATGTGCTTGAAACCGAATTTGGCGTTCGAGGTGATGCACTCCAATGGATGACATCGTACCTGTCTGGACGAGTAGCCTCAGTAACTTTCAATAAACGTACATCACCTGAAACTCCCATAGAATTTGGAGTTCCCCAGGGTTCTGTCCTAGGCCCCATTCTCTTCATTCTCTATACGAATCGTCTTGAACGACTAATTCACTCAGCTGGCTTTGAATCACAAGGCTACGCAGATGATCGTTTGATTTTCAAGTTTTGTTCTCCGGACGAAAAAGACGTCCTTAAAAACGAGGTGGTTAGCCTCATTAACACAATCTCAAGTTGGATGTCTGTCAATAAACTTAAACTAAATCCCACAAAGACAGAATTTATGTGGATAGCTTCCCCTGGAAGACAAGCTCTCCTTGACTTCAGTCCAATCCGTATTCAGGATACGGATATAATCCCTTCTGCAGAAATAAAATTTCTAGGTTTCACTATGGACAATATTCTTTCTCTTGAATCGCAAATTTCAAAAGCTGTGAGTTCTGGTTTTTTCCATTTAAGGCAGATAAAATCAATCAGGAGATGCCTTCCTTCTGATGGAGCAAAGTCACTCATAAATTCGTTCGTCGTCTCACGTATGGACTATTGCAATAGTGCATATGCCGGCCTACCTCAGAAACAAATCAATAGAATCCAGTCAGTTTTTAATGCTGCGGCAAGAATGATTTTTGGTGAATCTAAGTATTGCCGTATAACCCCACTTCTAAGGGATCGCCTTCACTGGCTTCGATGCCCTGAAAGAATAGAGTTTAAGATCTGCTTAATGACCTTCAAAGCATTGCAAGGAATGGCGCCAGCATATATATCGGAACTATGTATCCGACAAAACTTAAGTAATAGACAGCTTACTCTAAGGTCAGCAGATCTAGATGTTGGTAATCGTCTAATCGAACTTTCTAGGTCAAATCGAGCTGTTTACTATGATCGTTCTTTTAGTGTAACAGGCCCTCTCATCTGGAATAGACTTCCCTCAGCTCTTACTAATCTCCAGAATTTGGCTGAATTTAAACGAGCTTTAAAAACAAAATTATTTAAAAAATCTTACCATTTATAAATTTTAACTTCTTTTCAATATTTTATAATAAGCCATATTCTAAAACTTCCGGTAATTGTTTGGTTTCGGTTGTCTCCTTATTGTACCTTTTTAAAGTGTCTGCTCAGAAAATTCTCATTTCTGAGCACAAACTGCCTCCTGTTTTATGTTATGTTTTAGTTTTAATATTCGTGTTTTGTCCTGTCCTACTGTTATTGTTATTCTAAGTTTTGTCATCACTTTGTATAAACAGTGTATTTAGTGTTATAATATTAGATCTGTATTGGGTAAGGCACACTGTAGGAATAATTTTAAGAACCATTAATACTGAATTACCATTTTTTAAAGAGTAGTTAAGCGCACTTGAAGTGAAATGACACTAAACTGCGCTATATAAATTCCATGTTATTATTATTATTATTATATAAGTAATGCCCTTAGTTAGAAAATTTGGAAAATTTTGAGGTTGACTGACAAAATTGTTATTTACTATTATTATTATTTACCATTTTTCAATATTATTTTGTACTTAATTAATAATTACTTGATAAGCTACTATTGTATTTTTTTAAATTTGAAATTAAATTCGTTAGAAAATATTTCAGAAATTCCAGAAAATAATAATATTATTTATGATGTCAGGATACTGTGTCTTTTATTCGTCACTATTTTGTTAGTTTTGTGTAATTAATTATTTTAAGAGTTACATATTAGCATTAAATTATTTTCTGTTCTGTTCTTATTTTTTGCATAATTTTTTCAATATATGGAATCTATCGCATTGCACTATCGCTGCATACATTCTGTAAAATTGTCTTTCCAATATGTAAAATGATACTTATTACTGATTTCCGTGTTTTTCTGTAACCTAAAAAAATGGCCTTTTCAGTTCGTAACAAAACTAGCAAAATCCACATGTGTTTGGAACAAAACCGGCAGTGTCCAACCTTCCAGAACAAAAGCAGCAATATCCATCTATTAATTGAAAATAACTCAATAATCTACCAATTAATCGCAATAAAATACATACAGAGTGTTACTTAAGGAAACATTTACCTACAAAATCTATACTTTATAGTTACGGTATTGGAAAAAACAAAAAAAACATTTATTGCATTTTACTCAAAATGAAAAGAAGTGGAGATTGCTGTCTTTGTTTCAACACGCCTCATGTATAGAACAAAACATCTTTAGATTCAGTAATAACTATAACAGTCAATCTAACGGTTTAGCCATGAGGAGCCCGATTTCCCCGGTGTTAGCTGAATTTTCATGGATTATATCGAAGAATCTATCGAAAAATTAAAATCATTTAAAAAATTTGCCTTCTATCGTAGATATGTAGACCACATTCTTATTATCTGGACAGGAACACACAGACGTAGATATGTAGACCATATTTTTATTATCTGGACAGGAACACACAGACGTAGATATGTAGACCACATTCTTATTATCTGGACAGGAACACACAGACGTAGATATGTAGACCACATACTTATTATCTGGACAGGAACACACAGACGTAGATATGTAGACCACATTCTTATTATCTTGACAGGAACACACAGACGTAGATATGTAGACCATATTCTTATTATCTGGACAGGAACACACAGACGTAGATATGTGGACCACATTCTTATTATCTGGACAGGAACACACAGACGTAGATATGTAGACCACATTCGTATTATCTGGACAGAAACACACAGACGTAGATATGTAGACCACATTCTTATTATCTGGACAGGAACACACAGACGTAGATATGTAGACCATATTCTTATTATCTGGACAGGAACACACAGACGTAGATATGTAGATCACATTCTTATTATCTGGACAGGAACACACAGACGTAGATATGTAGACCACATTCTTATTATCTGGACAGGAACACACAGACCTAGATATGTAGACCACATTCTTATTATCTGGACAGGAACACACAGACGTAGATATGTAGACCACATTCGTATTATCTGGACAGAAACACACAGACGTAGATATGTAGAC
>JAIUSX010000844.1:0-14159 GCA_026573805.1 Hesperophylax magnus | reverse complement strand
ATCACCAAAAACATTACGTGAATAGAACTTCCATTTATCATGTTTAAAAATCTAAAATAACTAAATATTAATTAATCTTCGCTGGCAATATATTCAAGCTACGTTTGACCAAAATTATGGTGATAATCTGGCGTGTAAATAGCACAGACCATCAGGGAATATTTTAAATCCCTATGAAAAAAATGGATTGATCTATGAATTCACTCTGCAGGAGAAGACAACCTAAACCAGCCACCAAAATACATATGAAAAGAAAGACTCACCAGAAAATAGCACTCGCAATTGAGTTCTTCTCCTTGGTCTTCAATCAGCACAAAATATATTTGAGTTCGCACTAGGAGATAATAATGTGTAACCAGCTCTCAAGAGAGTAGAATTATTAATGATGAATCAGCTCATTTTAATGATACGCACTTCTGTGATTTGTGACATTTATTGTGACAAAAAAATATATTTCAATCATTTTTGTCTTAAATAGACCTCTTTTGACAAATGACACGATCAGGGATGAATCCAACTGATCAATGCAAAAGGTGACTGTAATTCGTTGATCATTCATCTGCAGAGCAAAATCTATCCAAAACTGATCAGAGATGTCTCTTTTGTCCATTATATATATTGAAAATTAATTAATTGATATATTATGTTTGTATTTTAAAAATTAATTCACACTAATTTTAAATTTTAAATCGACTGCTTCTCCAATTATTATTGATTAAAAAGTTTGATTAATACTGGTGGATTCGCAATTATTTTCAAAATATGTACATTAAAAACTAAAATATTATAGGTGCATACAACTAGATATTAAAAGATGAATATTTGTCTCAAACAATTTTTTAATTAAATAATAAACAATTTACACAGAATAATCATTTATGTTAATTAAAATAATACGTAAAATTACTTTTCACTGCTTTTCCTTTTAGAAATGTTTTTCTTCTATAAAAGCAGGTGCTTGAGTTTAAAAGAGTTGTGAGCATCAAGATGAAGAATATATATGTTTGTTATCAATAATGATTTAAGGAAATATGATAATTACAAAAATACATGGAAATAAACAAATTAAAATTTATATTTATTAAGAAAAAGAGAATTAATAATGAAGTAAGTAAAATGACATGGTTCACAATGCTACAACTGGGCCACTCGGCCTACTTCTATTTTAAAGTGTTAATTATAATGTTTATATAATCGAGTTGAAATATGTACCCTTATAAGTTATTATATTAAATTATTATTTTTCGCTGGCTATCATAGGAGTAACAAATATATGAAGGTGGGTACGTGGAATAATGTTATTAATTTATTAATAATTGGATTTTTTGTATTATTTTTAAAACTGACAATAGGCCGACATTATCGTTCTTCAACACATCCAAAAGTTCGATCTCGTTGGCCGTATTTATTTTCTTAAAAATTGAGATACACGTTTAACGTTCTCAGGTGCACGAGCTATGTGAGTCGGATCTGGTTCCAAAAAATATAAAATAAAATAAAGCTTCTTAACCTTAGCTTTACTTACGATTGTAACTTTTTTCGTGTGAACATAACTTGCATTTTCATAAAAAAGTATGTGAATAGCAGTGTGGTTGAATATTTGAATTCAAAATGTTTTCCGTAAAATTTTAATTCTAAGTAAGCATGTGGCTCGTCACAAAAGATAATTATTATATTCACACGAAACGAGAAAAAGGTTATCTTTAACTGTGGGTCAACATGTGTCTTTTCAAATAGCTCTTCCGAGAAAATGAATATTTGCACTCAGAACATGAAAAAGGTTTTTCTCCACTGTGAGTCAGCATGTGGTTTTTCAGAGTGTCCCTTTGATAAAATGCATAGTTTCACTCAGAATATGAAAAAGGTTTTTCTCTAATGTGAGTTAGCTGGTGCCTCGTAAGAGTGCCCTTTCGAGAACATGAATAGTTGCACTCGGAACATGAAAAAGGTTTTTCACCACTGTGAGTCAGCATGTGGTTCTTCAGAGTGCCCCTTTGAGAACATGAGTAATTGCATTTGGAACACGAAAAAGGTTTTTCTCCACTGTGAGTCAGCATGTGTATCGTCAGATTCCCCTTTTGAGAAGATGAGTATTTGCACTCGGAACATGAAAAAGGTTTTTCTCCAATGTGAGTCAGCATGTGTATCGTCAGATGGCTCTTTCGAGAACATGAATAGTTGCACTCAGAACATGAAAAAGGTTTTTCTCCACTGTGAGTCAGCATGTGGTTCTTCAGAGTGCCCCTTTGAGAACATGAGTAATTGCATTTGGAACACGAAAAAGGTTTTTCTCCACTGTGAGTCAGCATGTGTATCGTCAGATTGCCCTTTTGAGAAAATGAGTATTTGCACTCGGAACATGAAAAAGGTTTTTCTCCAGTATGAGTCAGCATGCGTCTCGTCAGATGGCCCTTTCGAGAACATGAATAGTTGCAATCGGAACATGAAAAAGGTTTTTCTCCACTGTGAGTCAGCATGTGGTTCTTCAGCTGGCCCCTTTGAGAAAATGCATAGTTGCACTCAGAACATAAAAAAGGTTTTTCTCCACTGTGAGTCAAAATGTGTCTCGTCAGATGGCCCTTTCGATAACATGAGTAATTGCATATGGAACATGAAAAAGGTTTTTCTCCACTGTGAGTCAGCATGTGTATCGTCAGATGGCATTTTCGAAAACATGAATAGTTGCACTCGGAACATGAAAAAGGTTTTTCTCCACTGTGAGTTAGCATGTGCCTCGTTAGAGAGCCCTTTTGAGAACATGAGTATTTGCACTCGGAACATGAAAAAGGTTTTACTCCACTGTGAGTTAGTATGTGTCTCGTCAGATGGCCCTTTCGAGAACATGAATAGTTGCACTCGGAACATGAATAAAGTTTTTCACCACTGTGAGTCAGCATGTGCCTCTCTAGATAGACCTTTCGAGAAAATGAATAGTTGCACTCCGAACATGAAAAATGTTTTTTTCCTGTATGGTTGCATAGGTGCCTATTTAAATTCAACTTACTAGAAAGGGAGAAGATAGAATTAGGACAAAATAATTGTTTTTCCACAGGATGCGTCTTGATATCTGCCGAAAAAAAAAATAATACCATTATAAAGGCTTTATTCGACAAAATACCTACACTTACCATAATAAAGCACTAAAATTGATAAAAAAATTAACAAATTACGATGACAGAAATTGTAAAATTTTAGGAAGGAAATTGGTTTTACCGGACTGGTAGATTCTTTCTAAGTGTTCTAAACATTCCTTCTTTACATCCGGGAGATCTAAATCCATTTCACATCCGCCTTCTTCCTGGGGCCCTGGTTCCATCTTAATGGAAACAGTTTCTGGATTTACTAGATTCATGGCACCGCTGTCATAGGCTGCGTTAATTGGTACAAGCCCAAACAAATATGTATACCTGAAACAGAACATAATTGTGACGGAACCCTATTTTAAATGAGCTTTTCATTTTGTTTGGTTAAATATTTTGTCAAAACAATGATATCTTATACGAAACTAATATTGGGAAATAAGGATATACATATTGTGAATATCTTGACCTTGGAGTTGACATTTGAAATCTGTTGAAAGATTCGTCGGATAACTCAATATAACTATAACCATAAGTAATGTAAAGACCGGTAAAGCTTTTATTAAGTCCGCTAATGCGCTTTTAGCAGAATATTTAAAACTGAATTTTAAAACAATTTTTTCTAAAATAAACAGACGTCTAATTGACAGGTTGAACGTTCCGCATACAAAACGCCAATAGACTTGTTAAATTAGGTGTACCGATAACGGCCGCTACCAAAATGATTAGCATGATTCATAAAAGCATTAGTACTTACTAATAAATATCACAAGCACGGGAAGATAAATTTAACTTCGTGGGTTCAACAGTGTTAGCGATATAAAGTAGAATTAGAGAGTAAAAACCGGGGGGCGACTGGCCAACTGGCGATGAAAAAAGGATGAGTCATCAAATTAGGTTAGTTTTACACAGACAATAATGAAGTCATAGACAAGTTTTACTCCATCAGCAGTAATGCATGCATATTTAAATTGATAAAAAAAACGATACATGCAAAAGTTTCAGACGGGTAAAATAATTATTCCTCTTTGGCGGCCAAAATACGCATTTTTTTATTTTGGTTAAGGTGGTTATCTCCAGCCATAGCCTGAAGAACAGTAAACATTGCGAATGTAGAATAAACGGTTGAATAAATGATTCGATGCCAATAACTTATCATTAAACTCGGGCAAAACTTATTACTTAATATTAACACTGGGCGGCTTGCACCAACTATCGCAAAGTTTATCTTAAATATTATTTAACTAAACGAATTTAAGACCCTCAATACATTTAACATGCGTTTAGTTGCGTCCTGCACCACGCAGTTCGGTGGCAATTTTAGTTAAACGTCATTAACGCGTCGGTAAAACAGTTACCGCCACAAATTAACCAATCACCGCCTGGTTACCAACATTAGCGAGTCGATAAAACAGCTACGATGTTTCATTTTACTTGAAATATCAAAATATTTTGTGAGTGTGTGTTGTTTAATAGTGTGTTAATTTAGTTTATGAAGAAAAAGTTGAAGCAAATAGACATAATGATGAAATAAGACAAAAAGAGCTTCTGTTGTTGGAATTAACAATAAAACAATTATCTTAGTAATTTTGTTGTTTATTTCTTTTACATATTATATTGTTTTAAAGTATTATAAGAATGCTGTAGGTATGATTAGAAGTTTACAACCTTGCAAAGTACTCCTCGATAAGGAGTGTTCGCTCCAAGTAACGAGCAGCTCGCTGATGTTTTTATTGGTGTGGAATTTTAACTGAGGTTCAATCAAGGGCGGATCCAGCTTTGGCGCCAGGGGGGGGTCACGTAGTCGTGGTCAAGTTTTTTTTTTTTTTAAAGAAAGACAAACATTCCCGGGTTACGAATAACCCAACAATAACTCCTACCACCACCACAGAAAGCCGAAAATGCTTGCTTGTGTTGTGATGGAGGACTTAGGTCCGGTCAGTTACAGTTACAAGAAGTTATAATTTAATTTTGATAATAATATATACAAGTAAAAAGTAGGTATTGTTGGATATGGTAACACTAGGTATATCATTAAGATTGTCTTTTGCTCCGCAAGCCCGGGCGGCGTAGGCTCGTGTAATGTCAATTGTCAACCAATACAGTACAGATTACAATTATTAATCGTGTTCTTATTTCACCACAATATAACATGGTGTCAGGTGTGTCTTCAACATAGTATTGTGTGTAGGAATCTTGCAACTTTTTGAATTTCCTTTTCCTCGTTGTAGTTATTCGCCATCATATATAAAAGAAATGATTGCTTAAAACGTTTCCACTCGCCAACCATATCCGTAGCATTCTGCATTTGCAGAATTTGACTCGACATTATTATTGTAACACTTTGCTTGTCACGACAAAATAGACAAATAATAACAGCTTGTTGACCGTTATTTCTTTGCTTCCTGGTAAAGAATTTGAATCGTTCCACTGTAATATTCACTGTAGGTATGAAGTGTCTATCCAGTCTATCGAAGAGTAGAATAATGCCTTCCAGCGTGCTCTTCTCAATAGTGAGGCCGAATGAATTAAAAATTTGAACTCCTTTAGGACCAATCGTGTGCAGCAAATGTTATTAATAAATGTAAGTACTGTACTTCCATATTTAAGAGGAATATAAACGCTGGAAATATTTCGATTCTTGTGCTTTATAAATTTTAAAACCGAGCGCCTTGCACCGTCAAATTTTGGCCTGATTTGCACGAGGCAAGTAATTTGAAATAAATATTGTTGCCATGACGCGGTGCTTGCAATACGTAAGAAGCGCCCAGCGAGATCTCCGTTCGCCGATGCTTCCATACGCTTGTTAATACCTTGTTACCTGGTGGATGAATACCGTCCATTCTATTTTGCCAGCAGCGGCCGAGCCGGCAGCGTAGTCAATATTATCGACAGTCCTCAAACTATGGGGAACGCTAATAAAAGTAAATATTTATAAAATTTGAATTGATTTTATTTATTTACAATCCAAACAAAAATATTCTGAAAGTGAATTATTAATAGGTACATATAAATATTAATAAAAAGAAACTTGATTAAGTTAAATATAATATGTATATATATTAACAAAATGTAACTAATACGTTCTTTTACAAAACTAGGTATATGTACTTTTATCAAATTTACATATACTTTATCAAATTTCCACATCTAAAATTTTTGTAAAATTTATTTACAAATAATTTTTTTGGAAACAAATCAACAAACCAATCTCAATATTAGAAATGATGATGGAACAACTCACAGCTAGGTTTAAATATATTCTACAATAGATGCATCAATTTATGGATACATACACTTAAAAAAAAGGTTAAAATAAATAACTTGCATCTAGCTATTCTGAATTTATCCTAAAAGAGCATAATTAAAACAAATACAATAGATATCGCGGGTTCGAACCCCGGCAAACAAATCTCAGTATTAGACATTTTCAAGGAACAGCTCACAGCTACATATATTTAAAAATTATTCTTATAAAATATTAACTCTGATCTACCAATACTGAATTTAAGCATTATATTCGTCAACCTAAAATTTCTCAAATGAAAATATTCTAGGTAAGTTTTTAGATTCTCACGGCCAAAAGCATTTTTGTTGTTTGTTTTTGGGGTGTTATGCCGTGTTGCGCTAACTCCTTCTTTAGTTAAAGAAGTTAAAGAAGGAGTTAGCGCAACACGGCATAACACCCCAAAAACAAACAACAAAAAAAGAAAATATTCTACATTAGATACATCAATTTATGGATACATAGACTTAAAAAAAAACGGTGAAAATAAATAACTTGCATTTACCTATGCTGAATTTATTCAAAAAAGAGCGTAATTAAAACGAATACAATTTATATTATTTTAAAACAAAAAGTAAAATTTCGACGGCCTCCATGGTAGAGGGGAAAGGCTGCCAGCTAGCGATCCGGAGATCGCGGGTTCAAACCCGGCAAACAAATATCAGTATTAGACATTATCAAGGAACTGCTCCCAGCTACATATATTAATAAAAAGAAACTTGATTAAGTGAAATTTAATATGTATATATATATATATATATATATATATATATATATATATTAACAAAATGTAACTAATACATACTTTTAAAAAACTAGGTATATGTATTTTTATCAAATTTACATACACCATACTAAAGGTCCCCATAAGGACGTCAACAACAAAAATTTTTAAGCATTTTGACGTTCCAAGTATACAGAAAATCTATGCCAAAAACATTCAGGTACACCACCTCAAAAATAATTCAGAAGTAAACACCTCACATACTTATAAAACCAGAGCCAAAGAAACAGAGATACAAAATATACCAAAGTGTAACTCTACCTTTGGACAAAAAAGTTCTAATTTTTTAGCAATAAAGGTATATAACAAACTCCCACTTAGTATCAAACAAATTAAAACCAAAAATCACTACATTAAGGACATTAAATCTTGGCTTAAGGAACTACCGGAAAAAGAACTCACTAGCCCATTAAAAACATCGTCGTAGAAGTTTCTGGAAAACCTTACCCAAAACATGAAGTCGAACCATAGAAGTCGCTGAAAAATTATTCAAAACCTAGTCCCCCTCAGCACAGGATCTCCTAGTGAGGAGGACTATAAAAATCTATATCAATTAATCATATAAATATATATATAATTCTTATAAAAATGTTTAAAAAAATGTAATATAGTTACTAAATAAAAAAATAAAAATAACGTATAGCTTCATCTTAAATAACAAAATCAATTTTTCGTTTACTTCTTCTCCCGAAACGCGTTATCACCTCATCTACTTCAATTGGTACGTTTTTATGAACGTGGAGAAGTGCCAGTCCGGTTAGGCGTTCTTCAACCATTGAAGCTCTTAGCCACGATTTGATTCTTCGTAACGTAGAGAAAGATCTTTCCGCTGTCGCTAACTAACAGGTAGCTGGTAGTGTAGCCATAATACATAAAAATTTTCTTACATTAGGATACATCTCAATATCGCAATTTAAAATAATGTCAGAAATCGACTGCGGTATGTCCTGACTACGCTGCCACTTCATCATCCACAGCCGATATTCATTTACAATGATAAAAACTGGAGTATTATCTAATAACAATGTATAATCGGATGTTAGTTGTTTCACAGTTTCAATGTCTTGATTACTGTATTCGCTTTTTGGCATGAAAACGCTTAGCTGAAAAATATTAAGGATTTCAGGAGACAGACGGTCCTGTAGGTCACTTATTATTGAATCCAGAAGAGGGATGTATATGGATCTGCGGAAATACTCTTCAGCAGATTGAGCAGGTTGATTATTGGCCCTATGTATTTGTCTTGACACTATTCTGGGACATTTAATTTCTACATCTAGCTGCTCAGCTACTTCTTTAGCCTCTTCAAAAAGCTGTCGGTAAATTATGTCCACATTTTCTCTTTTATTTTGTAGAACACTTATTGTATCGTTAATAGCGTCCGCAGCTTTTTTTAAATCAATGGAGTTCGATTGCAGTATTCTGCTTAAAGATACAGTAGTACCTGAAAAATAAAAAGTTAGTATGTGACTGTTTGTGAGTTATGGGTGAATAAATTAAGGATCTATGACTTAATATAAATGGTAGTTAAAATTGTTTTTGTTGAAACACAAACAAATTAACAAAATAACAATATAATATTCAAGTAGGTATAGTACGTATGTTTATTATCCAAACAATAAGAAACAAAATAATATAGGCAAGTACCCACCTAATATATCACTTAAACAGATGGAGGATATAATAAAGTCAGAACTGCGCATTGCTTGCAGCAAGCAATGCGCATCAGTAGCGGTTTTACTGTCTTGCCAAGTAGAAATCTTCTCCAAAGCGCTACAAATTTTGACCAAGTTGTCTCCTTGAAATTGAAGATGCCCATCATGCCCCTCTACCCAACGTGTCTCACAGATACCTAAGACGTTCCGTATTTTTTTTTAATCGTATTTTTGAAACCCTGGTGATTTTTTTAAAATTTCAACTCGAAAAATCAGACCATTTTTTATAAACCGGAAAGACGGGACATAATTTTATATGTGCAAAAAAACGGTAATTAACTAGCCGAAAGTCATTTAAAAAAGAACGTTTTCCACACGAATGTCACAAAAATGGCATGAAATTGTACGGAGCTCTGTTCATAACATCTGTCAAAACACCGCCATCTTTAGCAAAAAGCATAAATATACCAAACCACCTACTCATGCAAAAAGTCAAATCAAAGGTTAAGTGGTTAAGTTCGCAGAGAACAAACAATAAATCTAGTGAACGTTAAACGTCAAATTCAAAAATTCGCCGGATATCAAAGTGTTGCCGTATAAAAAAAATAATCAGTGTGGAATTTTACAAAATTAAGGGAACATAATCGGAGACGGAATATTTTCATGTAAATCATTCAAAATCCATCATTAAAAATAATACTATGCATTTCTAAAAAAAATTACTAACGTTTTCGTAATCTTAGTAAAAAAATCTATCCACACTTTTAGCCTTCATTTTAATTGATTCTGAAGAATTTGTTACAAATATTACAAATGTGTCCACTTCCGAAGTTATTAATTCATCATCTAGAAAAATAAAATCTGGTACTTACCGCTAAGTCCGCTAACTTTATAGTTATACACGGGTTATAAAGTTTTAAAATCGTTGAACGTAAAATATATTAATTGTAAGGTATTGTTTTATTAATCTAAAATATAAATAACTTGCATCCCTCGTGCGGCATAATTTTATTTTTTTTTAAATTCAATTATAATTTCGCCGAAATAAATTAAAATGTTAGCCTTGGGCAAAACCTCGATGAACGAGGTTGTGTCTCGCCTTAAGAATTGCTTTAGGAAGTAAAGGAAGGCTGGTAATTCGCGCGGGCGCGTTAGACCTGTCCAGACCTGTCAAAAAACTTCCGAAAGAATAAGTTCTGTAACTTACTAAAATTACGTTAAGTGACTTTTGGTGTCGTTTACATTGGGAAATTGGCCAAACTCGCCTTCAAGAGCGATTTACAGGAAAAAAACTTACGAGTCTAACCCCAGCCTTAGAACATTAACAAATAACATTTGAGTTTAAACACACATACACTGGCATAATGAAGAAACTGATTAGATTACTTACCATTTCTTGTAATGAATTGAATTTGCAGCAACAATTTTTAAGAACACTATTACTTATATTGGAACTTATTTTTTTTAACTTAGTAAACAAATAAAAGTAAACACTTTATTAATAAAGTTTAGTCGTTCCGATTGAGGTTAGGTTTTGCTAGACGCTAGACGTTAGTCAAAACAAAGCGCGCGCAAGCGTCACACGTGGTTACACGAAATGTGTCATAATAATATGAAAGGTGGCGGCCGAAGCGCGCGCCGGTGGCGGTGCGCGGTGACGCGGTAACATTCGAATTTTCGATGCGTTCGTTCCCGAATAATGCGTTTGCCGTCAAACAAAGCATTATATTAAATTAATTAAATATTGAAAGCACTTAAATAAAATTTATATTGTGACAAAAAATATATAAAAACATTATGTTTAACAATTTTAATTAGTGGTCCACATAGGTCCTGGATGGGCCCAGGACCTAGGTAGTCATGACCGCCCCCTGGGCTGGGGCCCAGGGGGGGGGGTCATGACCACCGTGACCCCCCCCCTGGATCCGCCACTGGGTTCAATAATGATGTCGTTTCTTTACTGAGACGAAATCTATATAATATATATATGTAATTCGGAAATAAAAAATATCAACATATTACAATATTACATATAACTTTGCTGAAATAATAAACTCTTACCAAAAGATTGTCAAAGTAAATACATTTTTTTTTAATATATTAAGGATTATTTTATTGGGATAATTCGTAAAAATCTACTCATTTGGGTGAAATATTATTACGCTCTTACCAAAAGATTGTCAAAGTAAATACTCATACAACAAAACTCTCTTAAAAATTTTTCAAAGAAAAAATTCTTTGGCGGAAAAACCTTACATGTGGGATAAATTGACCTGAAAAACCAAACTTTTGTAAGCAAGTACCTACAATTTATTATACTTTTATTTTTTACAATACACAACATAATATTATATACTTTCATTAGGAAAAAATCTCTTTATAAACAATATTGTCCGTATACAATAATTATATTAATTGATTCGAGAATTGCTGATCATTTTATGACGGGACTAAATTTACAATACCATGACGTCAAAAATATTGAACAAAATGAAAAAATCACAATTTTGTCTCAAAAACGTGTTGATAAAGAAATAAAAAAAATATAATTGGAATATTCTTTTGAAAGAAGTGGATTGCGTTACTCTGTATAATAAAATTAAAAATAAATTTAATGAAATCTATGAAAAAAGTACTGTAGTAAAGTCTTATAAACCTCAAATCAGACCTAATGCCATAAATGAATGGATAAATGAAGATTTATTATCAAAAATCAAATTAAAAGATACACTTTACAAAAGATGGAAAAATAATCCTACAAATAAATTTTATGAAATAGAGTACAAATGTAATCGAAACAAAGTTACAAAATTAATCAGTGCATGCAAATTAAAATTCTTCAACTCAAAATTTAAAAATTACTTTGCCGACTCTAAAAAAACGTGGGACGAAATAAACAGATTGTTAGGAAGGAAGAGCAAAAGTAATTGCGACCAAGTAATATCAAACTATTTTTAAAAAAAAGAACAAACGATTGAACAAACATCTAACAATTTCGCAAACTTTTTTTCTGACAATGTTAAGCAACTATTACATAGATGTGACAAAAAAGCTTTTCATATTCAAACACATAGACTTCCACACAGCATGCTTTTAACAAAAGCAAAACTTTGTGATATTGAAAAAGTAGTCAGAAGTTTAAAAAATAGTCAATCGCCGGGGATAGATAAAATTAGAATGTCTGACATTAAAAAACACTTTAATATCTTAGGACCTATTTTAACTCTATTAATTAATATGATTTTGTCGGAGGCAATTACACCTGAAGATCTTAAATGTAGCATAATCCGACCCATCTACAAAGGTGGTAAACACAGTGAAATTGAAAACTATAGACCGATCAGTATTTTACCTGCAATTGAAAAGATCCTAGAAAAATACATATCTGTAAAACTAATAAAATACCTTGAAAAATTTTCTATTATTGATACCCATCAATATGGTTTCCAAAAAAATAAAAGCACAGATCTACTACTTCAAGAATTTTCAAATAAAATTAATAATGATCTTAACAAAAGAAAACATGTACTCGTATTATTTATTGATAATTCAAAGGCTTTTGATACGATTGATCATAGTAAATTACTTAAAACTCTAGAAAACATTGGAATTACAGGAAACCTACATAAAGTATTTGTTAACTACTTTCAAAATAGAAAGATTTGTGTAAAATTTTTTGATCATTTTAGCAAAAAAAAATATTTTTTTCGCAGGCGTACCACAAGGGTCGATACTAGGCCCTACCTTGTATATAATATATGTTACTGCAATGAAATTTATTTTTGCTCATGTAAAACATTACGTTTATGCTGACGACACTGCATTAGTTATTTCACATGAGGATTTATTAATAGCGAGTACTTTACTGCAAATTGACTTTGTCACTCTTCAAAAATGGTCACATGATGTAGGTTTAATAATCAATGCTAAAAAAACGAAGCTTATGCACATCAGATCTCCTCATAATAACATCACCATAACTCCTAAAATTATTTCTCATGACTTTAATTGCATCCATAACTTTGTAATACAACCATGCTCATGCAAAAATATTGAACTTGTTTCAAAATACGTATATCTAGGCATAACAATTGATTGTAATTTTAAATGGGATATACATATACAAAAAGTGTGCACACGGCTTAGAGCTATAGTGAGCAAACTTTATAGATTGAAGTTTTTTGTTCCACCAAATACCCTTAAAATAGTATACCTATCATTGGCAGAATCCCTAATAAGATACGGAATAACTTCATGGGGACATTCAACAAAAACAAATCGTCTTTCAGTCCAAAATGTACAATATTCTTTGGTAAAATTATTATTAAACAAAACTAAATACGAACAAAGAAATGACGTACCAAAGTCATTATTATACAATTCTGTAAATTTATTATCTGTTCGTGCTTTATTGTGGCTTAAAATTGCGAGTCAGCATACATCTCAATCTGAACATAATAAAATAGTGACACATGTTCATAATACAAGACTAATTGCAAACGATGGACTTGTAGTTCCCAGATACCTGAATAAATACGGTCAAAGAACTCTAGAATTCCTCGTTCCAATAATTTACAACATGTTACCAAACTCATTAAAAAGCTGTGAATTGACTCACAGAAGGAAATTTATGTTAAAAAAATGGTTATGTGAAAGAATTTTTTTGTACTAATGTAATTATTTGTATATTTTATGTACTTGTTAAAATTGTATATGTATTTTAAAAGTAATTGTTAAAAGAACCCGTTGACAAACTGATATCAATCAGTTTAACGGGACTTAATAGTAAAAAAATGTATTTTTGAAAGTTAATAAATGATAAAAAAATCACATATTGATAAATCATAATATAAATATCACAAATCTCCTACTTACGAACCCATTTTCGGTTATGGTTTTATTGTATAATGTGGCAAATTGAGTTATTTATAAAATGATCGAAAAACATTTTAATATTTGTGCCTGAACATCCACAAAATAAAATAAAAGACACTTTTTGGCCATGTTTTTTTCTTGCATAAATCAAAACAGGTGGATGGTGTGAAGCGGGAATTTAAACCATATCGCCATCTAGTTAAGGTGTGTTATTGATAGCGGCTCGATTCAAAATATAACACGACGTAGTGCATCGCCTTAAGACCACACTCCAACAATTTTCCTAGAACAGTTAGAAGAATTTCTTTCAAGTCACAATAATTAGTTCCACTTTCTGAAAACGAAAAAAAAAACTGGCATCTTGTAGGGAGTGGTAAGAGCTTTTCATTAAGACTAGAGCATGATAGCCTTCCCACATCACCCTTGTCCTTTAACCATTCTATATTACCGTCACGCGCATTGAAGTTAACATGAGGAAA
>JAIUSX010000843.1:0-20110 GCA_026573805.1 Hesperophylax magnus | reverse complement strand
AGCACAAAGTTGCATTTCTGAAAAAATCATTATTTTTATGGGCACTATTGAAGAACTTGGGTTTGGACTTTGGAGGGTGTTTTTTCCGGCTCTATGGTACCAACCGAACAAAAAATTCGGATTCATGATATGAATCATAGTCTATAGCTAAATCAGTAACAAAATCAGCAAATAGGTACATTTCTGAAAAAATCATCATTTTTACGGGCACTATTGCAAGACTAGGGTTCGGACGATGGAGAGTGTTTTTCCGGCTCTATGGTAACAACCGAACGAAAAATTTGGATTCATGGTAAGACTCATGGTCTCAAGCTATATCAGCTACAAAATCAGCACAAAGTTGCATTTCTGAAAAAATCATCATTCTTATGGGCACTATTGTAGGACTTGGATTCGGAAGATGGAGGGTGTTTTTTCCGGCTCTATGGTAACAACCGAACGAAAAATTTGGATTCATGGTAAAAATCAAGGTCTCATGTTAAATCAGTCACAAAATCAGCAAAAAGTTGCATTTCTTTAAATATTATCATTTTAATGGGCATTATTGTAAGACTTGGGTTCGAACTTTAAAAGTCATTTTTTTCGGCTCTATGATTCCAAGCGAGCTGAACATTCGGATTCAGGGTAGGAATCATGGTCTCAAGCTAAATCACTACAAAATCTGCAAAAAGATGCATTTCAGGAAAAATCATAATTTTTTAGGGCAATATTTCAAGACTAGGGTTCGGACTTTATAAGGCATTTTTTTCGGCTTTATGGTTCCAAGTGAGCTAAAATTTTAGTTTGTTATAAGAATCATGGTCATAAGCGAAATCAGAAACAATATCAGCAAAAAGTTGCATTTCTGAAAAAATCATCATTCTTATAGGCACTATTGCAAGACTAGGGTTCAGACTTTAAAGGCATTTTTTTCGGCTCTATAGTTCCAAGCGAGCTGAAATATTTTTTTGTTATAAGAATCATGGTCTTAAGCGAAATCATTCACAAAATTATCAAAAAGTTGCATTTCTGAAAAAATCATCATTCTCATGGGCACTATTGTAGGACTTGGATTCGGACTTTGGAGGGTGTTTTTTACAGCTCTATGGTAACAACCGAACGAAAAATTCGGATTCATGGAAAAAATCATGGTCTCAAGCTAAATCAGCCACAAAATCAGGAAAAGTAGCATTTGTGAAAAAATCATCATTTTTATGGGCACTTTTGAGGGACTTGGGTTCGGACTATGAAGGGTGTTGTTTCCGGATATATGGTAACAACCGATTGAAAAATTTGGATTCATTGTAAGAATCATGGTCTTGAGCGAAATCATTCACAAAATTAGCAAACAGTTTCATTTCTGAAAAAAATCATGATTTTTATGGGCACTATTGAAGAACTTGGGTTTGGACTTTGGAGGGTGTTTTTTCCGGCTCTATGGTACCAACCGAACAAAAAATTCGGATTCATGATAAGACTCATAGTCTCAAGCTAAATCAGTAACAAAATCAGCAAAAAGGTACATTTCTGAAAAAATCATCATTTTTACGGGCACTATTGCAAGACTAGGGTTCGGACGATGGAGGGTGTTTTTCCGGCTCTATGGTAACAACCGAACGAAAAATTTGGATTCAAGGTAAAAATCATGGTCTCAAGTTAAATCAGTCACAAAATCAGCAAAAAGTTGCATTTCTGAAAATATTATCATTTTAATGGGCACTATTGCAAGAAATTTCAATATCAGCAAAAAGATGCATTTCTGAAAAAATCATCAATCTTATGGGCAATATTGAAGGACTTGGGTTCGTCATTTGAAGGGAGTTTTTTCCGGCTCTATGGAACCAACCGAACTGAAAATTCAGATTCCTCGTAAGAATCATGGTCTTAAGCTAAATCAGTCACAAAATTAGCAAAAAGTTGTATTTCTGAAAAAATCTCCAGTTTTATGGGCACTATTGCAAAACTTTGGTTCGAACTTTAAAAGACATTCTTTTCGGCTCTATAGTTCCAAGCGAGCTGAAAAATTTTTTTTGTTATAAGAATCATGGTCTCAAGCGAAATCTTTCACAAAATTAGCAAAAAGTTGCATTTCTGAAAAAATCATCATTCTTATGGGCACTATTGAAGGACTTGGGTT
Source organism: Hesperophylax magnus (assembly GCA_026573805.1). Classification (NCBI taxonomy): domain Eukaryota; kingdom Metazoa; phylum Arthropoda; class Insecta; order Trichoptera; family Limnephilidae; genus Hesperophylax; species Hesperophylax magnus. The sequence continues at coordinate 17,994 of JAIUSX010000843.1, read as the reverse complement.
CGGACGATGGAGGGGGTTTTTTCCGGCTCTATGGTAACAACCGAACGAAAAATTTGGATTCATGGTAAAAATCATGGTCTCATGTTAAATCAGTCACAAAATCAGCAAAAAGTTGCATTTCTTTAAATATTATCATTTTAATGGGCATTATTGTAAGACTTGGGTTCGAACTTTAAAAGTCATTTTTTTCGGCTCTATGATTCCAAGCGAGCTGAACATTCGGATTCAGGGTATGAATCATGGTCTCAAGCTAAATCACTACAAAATCTGCAAAAAGATGCATTTCTGGAAAAATCATAATTTTTTAGGGCAATATTTCAAGACTAGGGTTCGGACTTTATAAGGCATTTTTTTCGGCTTTATGGTTCCAAGTGAGCTAAAATTTTAGTTTGTTATAAGAATCATGGTCATAAGCGAAATCAGAAACAAAATCAGCAAAAAGTTGCATTTCTGAAAAAATCATCATTCTTATAGGCACTATTGCAAGACTAGGGTTCAGACTTTAAAGGCATTTTTTTCGGCTCTATAGTTCCAAGCGAGCTGAAATATTTTTTTTGTTATAAGAATCATGGTCTTAAGCGAAATCATTCACAAAATTATCAAAAAGTTGCATTTCTGAAAAAATCATCATTCTCATGGGCACTATTGTAGGACTTGGATTCGGACTTTGGAGGGTGTTTTTTACAGCTCTATGGTAACAACCGAACGAAAAATTCGGATTCATGGAAAGAATCATGGTCTCAAGCTAAATCAGCCACAAAATCAGGAAAAGTAGCATTTGTGAAAAAATCATCATTTTTATGGGCACTTTTGAGGGACTTGGGTTCGGACTATGAAGGGTGTTGTTTCCGGATAAATGGTAACAACCGATTGAAAAATTTGGATTCATTGTAAGAATCATGGTCTTGAGCGAAATCATTCACAAAATTAGCAAAATGTTGCATTTCTGAAAAAATCATCATTCTTATGGGCACTATTGAAGGACTTGGGTTCGGACTTTGGAAGGTGTTTTTTCCGGCTCTATGGTAACAACCGAACGAAAAATTCGGATTCATGGTAAGAATCATTGTCTTGAGCGAAATCATTCACAAAATTAGCAAAATGTTGCATTTCTGAAAAAATCATCATTCTTATGGGCACTACTGAAGGACTTGGTTTCGGACGATGGAGAGGGTTTTTTACGGCTCTATGGTAACAACCGAACGAAAAATTTGGATTCATTGTAAGAATCATGGTCTTGAGCGAAATCATTCACAAAATTAGCAAACAGTTTCATTTCTGAAAAAAATCATGATTTTTATGGGCACTATTGAAGAACTTGGGTTTGGACTTTGGAGGGTGTTTTTTCCGGCTCTATGGTACCAACCGAACAAAAAATTCGGATTCATGATAAGACTCATAGTCTAAAGCTAAATCAGTAACAAAATCAGCAAAAAGGTACATTTCTGAAAAAATCATCATTTTTACGGGCACTATTGCAAGACTAGGGTTCGGACGATGGAGGGTGTTTTTCCGGCTCTATGGTAACAACCGAACGAAAAATTTGGATTCAAGGTAAAAATCATGGTCTCAAGTTAAATCAGTCACAAAATCAGCAAAAAGTTGCATTTCTGAAAATATTATCATTTTAATGGGCACTATTGCAAGAAATTTCAATATCAGCAAAAAGATGCATTTCTGAAAAAATCATCAATCTTATGGGCAATATTGAAGGACTTGGGTTCGTCATTTGAAGGGAGTTTTTTCCGGCTCTATGGAACCAACCGAACTGAAAATTCAGATTCCTCGTAAGAATCATGGTCTTAAGCTAAATCAGTCACAAAATTAGCAAAAAGTTGCATTTCTGAAAAAATCTCCAGTTTTATGGGCACTATTGCAAAACTTGGGTTCGAACTTAAAAAGACATTCTTTTCGGCTCTATAGTTCCAAGCGAGCTGAAAAATTTTTTTTGTTATAAGAATCATGGTCTCAAGCGAAATCTTTCACAAAATTAGCAAAAAGTTGCATTTCTGAAAAAATCATCATTCTTATGGGCACTATTGAAGGACTTGGGTTCGGACGATGGAGGGGGTTTTTTCCGGCTCTATGGTAACAACCGAACGAAAAATTTGGATTCATGGTAAAAATCATGGTCTCATGTTAAATCAGTCACAAAATCAGCAAAAAGTTGCATTTCTTTAAATATTATCATTTTAATGGGCATTATTGTAAGACTTGGGTTCGAACTTTAAAAGTCATTTTTTTCGGCTCTATGATTCCAAGCGAGCTGAACATTCGGATTCAGGGTATGAATCATGGTCTCAAGCTAAATCACTACAAAATCTGCAAAAAGATGCATTTCTGGAAAAATCATAATTTTTTAGGGCAATATTTCAAGACTAGGGTTCGGACTTTATAAGGCATTTTTTTCGGCTTTATGGTTCCAAGTGAGCTAAAATTTTAGTTTGTTATAAGAATCATGGTCATAAGCGAAATCAGAAACAAAATCAGCAAAAAGTTGCATTTCTGAAAAAATCATCATTCTTATAGGCACTATTGCAAGACTAGGGTTCAGACTTTAAAGGCATTTTTTTCGGCTCTATAGTTCCAAGCGAGCTGAAATATTTTTTTTGTTATAAGAATCATGGTCTTAAGCGAAATCATTCACAAAATTATCAAAAAGTTGCATTTCTGAAAAAATCATCATTCTCATGGGCACTATTGTAGGACTTGGATTCGGACTTTGGAGGGTGTTTTTTACAGCTCTATGGTAACAACCGAACGAAAAATTCGGATTCATGGAAAGAATCATGGTCTCAAGCTAAATCAGCCACAAAATCAGGAAAAGTAGCATTTGTGAAAAAATCATCATTTTTATGGGCACTTTTGAGGGACTTGGGTTCGGACTATGAAGGGTGTTGTTTCCGGATAAATGGTAACAACCGATTGAAAAATTTGGATTCATTGTAAGAATCATGGTCTTGAGCGAAATCATTCACAAAATTAGCAAAATGTTGCATTTCTGAAAAAATCATCATTCTTATGGGCACTATTGAAGGACTTGGGTTCGGACTTTGGAAGGTGTTTTTTCCGGCTCTATGGTAACAACCGAACGAAAAATTCGGATTCATGGTAAGAATCATTGTCTTGAGCGAAATCATTCACAAAATTAGCAAAATGTTGCATTTCTGAAAAAATCATCATTCTTATGGGCACTACTGAAGGACTTGGTTTCGGACGATGGAGAGGGTTTTTTACGGCTCTATGGTAACAACCGAACGAAAAATTTGGATTCATTGTAAGAATCATGGTCTTGAGCGAAATCATTCACAAAATTAGCAAACAGTTTCATTTCTGAAAAAAATCATGATTTTTATGGGCACTATTGAAGAACTTGGGTTTGGACTTTGGAGGGTGTTTTTTCCGGCTCTATGGTACCAACCGAACAAAAAATTCGGATTCATGATAAGACTCATAGTCTAAAGCTAAATCAGTAACAAAATCAGCAAAAAGGTACATTTCTGAAAAAATCATCATTTTTACGGGCACTATTGCAAGACTAGGGTTCGGACGATGGAGGGTGTTTTTCCGGCTCTATGGTAACAACCGAACGAAAAATTTGGATTCAAGGTAAAAATCATGGTCTCAAGTTAAATCAGTCACAAAATCAGCAAAAAGTTGCATTTCTGAAAATATTATCATTTTAATGGGCACTATTGCAAGAAATTTCAATATCAGCAAAAAGATGCATTTCTGAAAAAATCATCAATCTTATGGGCAATATTGAAGGACTTGGGTTCGTCATTTGAAGGGAGTTTTTTCCGGCTCTATGGAACCAACCGAACTGAAAATTCAGATTCCTCGTAAGAATCATGGTCTTAAGCTAAATCAGTCACAAAATTAGCAAAAAGTTGCATTTCTGAAAAAATCTCCAGTTTTATGGGCACTATTGCAAAACTTGGGTTCGAACTTAAAAAGACATTCTTTTCGGCTCTATAGTTCCAAGCGAGCTGAAAAATTTTTTTTGTTATAAGAATCATGGTCTCAAGCGAAATCTTTCACAAAATTAGCAAAAAGTTGCATTTCTGAAAAAATCATCATTCTTATGGGCACTATTGAAGGACTTGGGTTCGGACGATGGAGGGGGTTTTTTCCGGCTCTATGGTAACAACCGAACGAAAAATTTGAATTCATGGTAAAAATCATGGTCTCAAGTTAAATCAGTCATCAAATCATCCCAAAGTTGCATTTCTGAAAATATTATCATTTTAATGGGCACTATTGCAAGACTTGGGTTCGAACTTTAAAAGTCATTTTTTTCGGCTCTATGATTCCAAGCGAGCATGAATCATGGTCCCAAGCTAAATCACTACAAAATCTGCAAAAAGATGCATTTCTGGAAAAATCATAATTTTTTAGGGCAATATTTGAAGACTAGGGTTCGGACTTTATAAGGCATTTTTTTCGGCTTTATGGTTCCAAGTGAGCTGAAATTTTAGTTTGTTATAAGAATCATGGTCATAAGCGAAATCAGAACTTAAATCAGCAAAAAGTTGCATTTCTGAAAATATGATCATTTTTATGGGCAGTATTGCAAGACTTGGGTTCGGATTTCAAAAGGAATTTTTTTCGGCTCTATGGTAGCAACCGAACGAAACATTCGGATGTTTGGTAAGAATCATGGACTTAAGCGAAATCATTCACAAAATTAGCAAAAAGTTGAATTTCTGAAAAAATCATCATTCTTATGGGCACTATTGAAGGACTTGGGTTCGGACTATGGAGGGTGTTGTTTCTGGATATATGGTAACAACCGAACGAAAAATTTGGATTCAAGGTATGTCTCATGGTCTCAAGCTATATCAGCCACAAAATCTGCAAAAAGTTGCATTTCTGGAAAAATCATCATTTTTATGGGCACTTTTGAGGGACTTGGGTTCGGACTATGGAGGGTGTTGTTTCCGGATATATGGTAACAACCGAACGAAAAATTTGGATTCATTGTAATAATCATGGTCTTGAGCGAAATCATTCACAAAATTAGCAAACAGTTTCATTTCTGAAAAAAATCATCATTTTTATGGGCACTATTGAAGGACTTTGGTTCGGACTATGTATGGTTTTTTTTCCGGCTCTATGGAAACAACCAAACGAAAAATTTGGATTCAAGGTATGACTCATGGTCTCAAGCTATATCAGCCACAAAATCAGCACAAAGTTGCATTTCTGAAAAAATCATCATTTTTATGGGCACTATTGAAGAACTTGGGATTGGACTTTGGAGGCTGATTTTACCGGTTCTATGGTAACAACCGAACAAAAAATTCGGATTAATGGTAAGAATCATTGTCTTGAGCGAAATCATTCACAAAATTAGCAAAATGTTGCATTTCTGAAAAAATCATCATTCTTATGGGCACTATTGAAGGACTTGGGTTCGGACTTTGGAAGGTGTTTTTTCCGGCTCTATGGTAACAACCGAACGAAAAATTCGGATTCATGGTAAGAATCATTGTCTTGAGCGAAATCATTCACAAAATTAGCAAAATGTTGCATTTCTGAAAAAATCATCATTCTTATGGGCACTATTGAAGGACTTGGGTTCGGACTTTGGAAGGTGTTTTTTCCGGCTCTATGGTAACAACCGAACGAAAAATTCGGATTCATGGTAAGAATCATTGTCTTGAGCGAAATCATTCACAAAATTAGCAAAATGTTGCATTTCTGAAAAAATCATCATTCTTATGGGCACTATTGAAGGACTTGGGTTCGGACTTTGGAAGGTGTTTTTTCCGGCTCTATGGTAACAACCGAACGAAAAATTCGGATTCATGGTAAGAATCATTGTCTTGAGCGAAATCATTCACAAAATTAGCAAAATGTTGCATTTCTGAAAAAATCATCATTCTTATGGGCACTACTGAAGGACTTGGTTTCGGACGATGGAGAGGGTTTTTTACGGCTCTATGGTAACAACCGAACGAAAAATTTGGATTCATGGTAAAAATAATGGTCTCAAGTTAAATCAGTCACAAAATCAGCAAACAGTTTCATTTCTGAAAAAATCATCATTTTTATGGGCACTATTGAAGGACTTTGGTTCGGACTATGTATGTTTTTTTTTCCGGCTCTATGGAAACAACCGAACGAAAAATTTGGATTCAAGGTATGACTCATGTTCTCAAGCTATATCAGCCACAAAATCACTACAAAGTTGCATTTCTGAAAAAATCATCATTCTTATGGGCACTATTCAAGGACTTGGGTTCGTACTATGGAGGGTTTTTTTTCCGGCTCTATGGCAACAACCGAACGAAAAATTTGGATTCAAGGTATGACTCATGGTCTCAAGCTATATAGGCCACAAAATCCTCACAAAGTTGCATTTCTGAAAAAATCATCATTCTTATGGGCACTATTGAAGGACTTGGGTTCGGACGATGGAGAGGGTTTTTTACGGCTCTATGGTAACAACCGAAGGAAAAATTTGGATTCATGGTAAGAATCATGGTCTCAAGCTAAATCAGCCACAAAATCAGGAAAAGTAGCATTTGTGAAAAAATCATCATTTTTATGGGCACTTTTGAGGGACTTGGGTTCGGACTATGGAGGGTGTTGTTTCCGGATATATGGTAACGACCGCACGAAAAATTTGGATTCAATGTATGTCTCATGGTCTCAAGCTATATCAGCCACAAAATCTGCAAAAAGTTGCATTTCTGGAAAAATCATCATTTTTATGGGCACTTTTGAGGGACTTGGGTTCGGACTATGGAGGGTGTTGTTTCCGGCTATATGGTAACAACCGAACGAAAAATTTGGATTCATTGTAAGAATCATGGTCTTGAGCGAAATCATTCACAAAATTAGCAAAATGTTGCATTTCTGAAAAAATCATCATTCTTATGGGCACTATTGAAGGACTTGGGTTCGGACGATGGAGTGGGTTTTTTACGGCTCTATGGTAACAACCGAACGAAAAATTTGGATTCATGGTAAAAATAATGGTCTCAAGTTAAATCAGTCACAAAATCAGCAAACAGTTTCATTTCTGAAAAAATCATCATTCTTATGGGCACTATTGAAGGACGTGGGTTCGGACGATGGAGGGTGTTTTTTCCGGCTCTATGGTAACAACCGAACGAAAAATTTGGATTCATGGTAAAAATCATGGTCTCAAGTTAAATCAGTCACCAAATCAGCAAAAAGTTGCATTTCTGAAAATATTATCATTTTAATGGGCACTTTTGCAAGACTTGGGTTCGAACTTTAAAAGTCATTTTTTTCGGCTCTATGATTCCAAGCGAGCTGAACATTCAGATTCATGGTAAGAATCATGGTCTCAAGCTTACTCACTACAAAATCTGCAAAAAGTTGCATTTCTGGAAAAATCATCATTTTTAAGGGCAATATTGCAAGACTAGGGTTCGGACTTTATAAAGCATTTTTTTCGGCTTTATGGTTCCAAGCGAGCTGAAATTTTAGTTTGTTATAAGAATCAAGGTCATAAGCGAATTCAGAAACAAAATCAGCAAAAAGGTGCATATCTGAAAAAATCATCATTCTTATAAGCACTATTGCAAGACTTGGGTTCAGACTTTAAAAGGCATTTTTTTCGGCTCTATAGTTCCAAGCGAGCTTTAATATTTTTTTTGTTATAAGAATCATGGTCTTAAGCGAAATCATTCACAAAATTATCAAAAAGATGCATTTCTGAAAAAATCATCATTCTCATGGGCACTATTGTAGAACTTGGGTTCGGTATTTGGAGGGTGTTTTTTACAGCTCTATGGTAACAACCGAACGAAAAATTTGGATTCATGGTAAAAATAATGGTCTCAAGTTAAATCAGTCACAAAATCAGCAAACAGTTTCATTTCTGAAAAAATCATCATTCTTATGGGCACTATTGAAGGACGTGGGTTCGGACGATGGAGGGTGTTTTTTCCGGCTCTATGGTAACAACCGAACGAAAAATTTGGATTCATGGTAAAAATCATGGTCTCAAGTTAAATCAGTCACCAAATCAGCAAAAAGTTGCATTTCTGAAAATATTATCATTTTAATGGGCACTTTTGCAAGACTTGGGTTCGAACTTTAAAAGTCATTTTTTTCGGCTCTATGATTCCAAGCGAGCTGAACATTCAGATTCATGGTAAGAATCATGGTCTCAAGCTTACTCACTACAAAATCTGCAAAAAGTTGCATTTCTGGAAAAATCATCATTTTTAAGGGCAATATTGCAAGACTAGGGTTCGGACTTTATAAAGCATTTTTTTCGGCTTTATGGTTCCAAGCGAGCTGAAATTTTAGTTTGTTATAAGAATCAAGGTCATAAGCGAATTCAGAAACAAAATCAGCAAAAAGGTGCATATCTGAAAAAATCATCATTCTTATAAGCACTATTGCAAGACTTGGGTTCAGACTTTAAAAGGCATTTTTTTCGGCTCTATAGTTCCAAGCGAGCTTTAATATTTTTTTTGTTATAAGAATCATGGTCTTAAGCGAAATCATTCACAAAATTATCAAAAAGATGCATTTCTGAAAAAATCATCATTCTCATGGGCACTATTGTAGAACTTGGGTTCGGTATTTGGAGGGTGTTTTTTACAGCTCTATGGTAACAACCGAACGAAAAATTCGGATTCATGGAAAGAATCATGGTCTCAAGCTAAATCAGCCACAAAATCAGGAAAAGTAGCATTTGTGAAAAAATCATCATTTTTATGGGCACTTTTGAGGAACTTGCGTTCGGACTATGGAGGGTGTTGTTTCCGGCTATATGGTAACAACCGAACGAAAAATTTGGATTCATTGTAAGAATCATGGTTTTGAGCGAAATCATTCACAAAATTAGCAAAATGTTGCATTTCTGAAAAAATCATCATTCTTATGGGCACTATTGAAGGACTTGGGTTCGGACGATGGAGAGGGTTTTTTACGGCTCTATGGTAACAACCGAAGGGAAAATTTGGATTCATGGTTAAAATAATGGTCTCAAGTTAAATCAGTCACAAAATCAGCAAACAGTTTCATTTCTGAAAAAAATCATCATTTTTATGGGCACTATTGAAGGATTTTGGTTCGGACTATGTATGATTTTATTTCCGGCTCTATGGTAACAACCGAACGAAAAATTTGGATTCATGGTAAAAATCATGGTTTCATGTAAAATCAGTCACCAAATCAGAGAAAAGTTGCATTTCTGAAAATATTATCATTTTAATGGGCACTATTGCAAGACTTGGGTTCGAACTTTAAAATTCATTTTTTTCGGCTCTATGATTCCAAGCGAGCTGAACATTCAGATTCATGGTAAGAATCATGGTCTCAAGCTAAATCACTACAAAATCTGCGAAAAGATGCATTTCTGGAAAAATCATCATTTTTGAGGGCAATATTGCAAGACTAGGGTTCGGACTTTATAAAGCATTTTTTTCGGCTTTATGGTTCCAAGCGAGCTGAAATTTTAGTTTGTTATAAGAATCAAGGTCATAAGCGAATTCAGAAACAAAATCAGCAAAAAGTTGCATTTCGGAAAAAATCATTATTCTCATGGGCACTATTGTAGGACTTGGATTCGGACTTTGGAGGGTGTTTTTTACAGCTCTATGGTAACAACCGAATGAAAAATTCGGATTCATGGAAAGAATCATGGTCTCAAGCTAAATCAGCCACAAAATCAGGAAAAGTAGCATTTGTGAAAAAATCATCATTTTTATGGGCACTTTTGAGGGACTTGGGTTCGGACTATGGAGGGTGTTGTTTCCGGATATATGGTAACAACCGAACGAAAAATTTGGATTCCAGGTATGTCTCATGGTCTCAAGCTATATCAGCCACAAAATCTGCAAAAAGTTGCATTTCTGGAAAAATCATCATTTTTATGGGCACTTTTGAGGGACTTGGGTTCGGACTATGGAGGGTGTTGTTTCCGGATATATGGTAACAACCGAACGAAAAATTTGGATTCATTGTAAGAATCATGGTCTTGAGCGAAATCATTCACAAAATTAGCAAACAGTTTCATTTCTGAAAAAAATCATCATTTTTATGGGCACTATTGAAGGACTTTGGTTCGGACTATGTATGGTTTTTTTTCCGGCTCTATGGAAACAACCAAACGAAAAATTTGGATTCAAGGTATGACTCATGGTCTCAAGCTATATCAGCCACAAAATCAGCACAAAGTTGCATTTCTGAAAAAATCATCATTTTTATGGGCACTATTGAAGAACTTGGATTGGACTTTGGAGGCTGATTTTACCGGTTCTATGGTAACAACCGAACAAAAAATTCGGATTAATGGTAACAATCATGGTCTCAAGCTATATCAGCCGCAAAATCAGCACAAAGTTGCATTTCTGAAAAAATCATTATTTTTATGGGCACTATTGAAGAACTTGGGTTTGGACTTTGGAGGGTGTTTTTTCCGGCTCTATGGTACCAACCGAACAAAAAATTCGGATTCATGATAAGAATCATAGTCTATAGCTAAATCAGTAACAAAATCAGCAAATAGGTACATTTCTGAAAAAATCATCATTTTTACGGGCACTATTGCAAGACTAGGGTTCGGACGATGGAGAGTGTTTTTCCGGCTCTATGGTAACAACCGAACGAAAAATTTGGATTCATGGTAAGACTCATGGTCTCAAGCTATATCAGCTACAAAATCAGCACAAAGTTGCATTTCTGAAAAAATCATCATTCTTATGGGCACTATTGTAGGACTTGGATTCGGAAGATGGAGGGTGTTTTTTCCGGCTCTATGGTAACAACCGAACGAAAAATTTGGATTCATGGTAAAAATCAAGGTCTCATGTTAAATCAGTCACAAAATCAGCAAAAAGTTGCATTTCTTTAAATATTATCATTTTAATGGGCATTATTGTAAGACTTGGGTTCGATCTTTAAAAGTCATTTTTTTCGGCTCTATGATTCCAAGCGAGCTGAACATTCGGATTCAGGGTAGGAATCATGGTCTCAAGCTAAATCACTACAAAATCTGCAAAAAGATGCATTTCAGGAAAAATCATAATTTTTTAGGGCAATATTTCAAGACTAGGGTTCGGACTTTATAAGGCATTTTTTTCGGCTTTATGGTTCCAAGTGAGCTAAAATTTTAGTTTGTTATAAGAATCATGGTCATAAGCGAAATCAGAAACAATATCAGCAAAAAGTTGCATTTCTGAAAAAATCATCATTCTTATAGGCACTATTGCAAGACTAGGGTTCAGACTTTAAAGGCATTTTTTTCGGCTCTATAGTTCCAAGCGAGCTGAAATATTTTTTTTTGTTATAAGAATCATGGTCTTAAGCGAAATCATTCACAAAATTATCAAAAAGTTGCATTTCTGAAAAAATCATCATTCTCATGGGCACTATTGTAGGACTTGGATTCGGACTTTGGAGGGTGTTTTTTACAGCTCTATGGTAAGAACCGAACGAAAAATTCGGATTCATGGAAAAAATCATGGTCTCAAGCTAAATCAGCCACAAAATCAGGAAAAGTAGCATTTGTGAAAAAATCATCATTTTTATGGGCACTTTTGAGGGACTTGGGTTCGGACTATGAAGGGTGTTGTTTCCGGATATATGGTAACAACCGATTGAAAAATTTGGATTCATTGTAAGAATCATGGTCTTGAGCGAAATCATTCACAAAATTAGCAAACAGTTTCATTTCTGAAAAAAATCATGATTTTTATGGGCACTATTGAAGAACTTGGGTTTGGACTTTGGAGGGTGTTTTTTCCGGCTCTATGGTACCAACCGAACAAAAAATTCGGATTCATGATAAGACTCATAGTCTAAAGCTAAATCAGTAACAAAATCAGCAAAAAGGTACATTTCTGAAAAAATCATCATTTTTACGGGCACTATTGCAAGACTAGGGTTCGGACGATGGAGGGTGTTTTTTCCGGCTCTATGGTAACAACCGAACGAAAAATTTGGATTCAAGGTAAAAATCATGGTCTCAAGTTAAATCAGTCACAAAATCAGCAAAAAGTTGCATTTCTGAAAATATTATCATTTTAATGGGCACTATTGCAAGAAATTTCAATATCAGCAAAAAGATGCATTTCTGAAAAAATCATCAATCTTATGGGCAATATTGAAGGACTTGGGTTCGTCATTTGAAGGGAGTTTTTTCCGGCTCTATGGAACCAACCGAACTGAAAATTCAGATTCCTCGTAAGAATCATGGTCTTAAGCTAAATCAGTCACAAAATTAGCAAAAAGTTGTATTTCTGAAAAAATCTCCAGTTTTATGGGCACTATTGCAAAACTTGGGTTCGAACTTTAAAAGACATTCTTTTCGGCTCTATAGTTCCAAGCGAGCTGAAAAATTTTTTTTGTTATAAGAATCATGGTCTCAAGCGAAATCTTTCACAAAATTAGCAAAAAGTTGCATTTCTGAAAAAATCATCATTCTTATGGGCACTATTGAAGGACTTGGGTTCGGACGATGGAGGGGGTTTTTTCCGGCTCTATGGTAACAACCGAACGAAAAATTTGGATTCATGGTAAAAATCATGGTCTCATGTTAAATCAGTCACAAAATCAGCAAAAAGTTGCATTTCTTTAAATATTATCATTTTAATGGGCATTATTGTAAGACTTGGGTTCGAACTTTAAAAGTCATTCTTTTCGGCTCTATGATTCCAAGCGAGCTGAACATTCGGATTCAGGGTATGAATCATGGTCTCAAGCTAAATCACTACAAAATCTGCAAAAAGATGCATTTCAGGAAAAATCATAATTTTTTAGGGCAATATTTCAAGATATTATAAGGCATTTTTTTCGGCTTTATGGTTCCAAGTGAGCTAAAATTTTAGTTTGTTATAAGAATCATGGTCATAAGCGAAATCAGAAACAAAATCAGCAAAAAGTTGCATTTCTGAAAAAATCATCATTCTTATAGGCACTATTGCAAGACTAGGGTTCAGACTTTAAAGGCATTTTTTTCGGCTCTATAGTTCCAAGCGAGCTGAAATATTTTTTTTGTTATAAGAATCATGGTCTTAAGCGAAATCATTCACAAAATTATCAAAAAGTTGCATTTCTGAAAAAATCATCATTCTCATGGGCACTATTGTAGGACTTGGATTCGGACTTTGGAGGGTGTTTTTTACAGCTCTATGGTAACAACCGAACGAAAAATTCGGATTCATGGAAAGAATCATGGTCTCAAGCTAAATCAGCCACAAAATCAGGAAAAGTAGCATTTGTGAAAAAATCATCATTTTTATGGGCACTTTTGAGGGACTTGGGTTCGGACTATGAAGGGTGTTGTTTCCGGATATATGGTAACAACCGATTGAAAAATTTGGATTCATTGTAAGAATCATGGTCTTGAGCGAAATCATTCACAAAATTAGCAAACAGTTTCATTTCTGAAAAAAATCATGATTTTTATGGGCACTATTGAAGAACTTGGGTTTGGACTTTGGAGGGTGTTTTTTCCGGCTCTATGGTACCAACCGAACAAAAAATTCGGATTCATGATAAGACTCACAGTCTAAAGCTAAATCAGTAACAAAATCAGCAAAAAGGTACATTTCTGAAAAAATCATCATTTTTACGGGCACTATTGCAAGACTAGGGTTCGGACGATGGAGGGTGTTTTTCCGGCTCTATGGTAACAACCGAACGAAAAATTTGGATTCAAGGTAAAAATCATGGTCTCAAGTTAAATCAGTCACAAAATCAGCAAAAAGTTGCATTTCTGAAAATATTATCATTTTAATGGGCACTATTGCAAGAAATTTCAATATCAGCAAAAAGATGCATTTCTGAAAAAATCATCAATCTTATGGGCAATATTGAAGGACTTGGGTTCGTCATTTGAAGGGAGTTTTTTTCCGGCTCTATGGAACCAACCGAACTGAAAATTCAGATTCCTCGTAAGAATCATGGTCTTAAGCTAAATCAGTCACAAAATTAGCAAAAAGTTGCATTTCTGAAAAAATCTCCAGTTTTATGGGCACTATTGCAAAACTTGGGTTCGAACTTAAAAAGACATTCTTTTCGGCTCTATAGTTCCAAGCGAGCTGAAAAATTTTTTTTGTTATAAGAATCATGGTCTCAAGCGAAATCTTTCACAAAATTAGCAAAAAGTTGCATTTCTGAAAAAATCATCATTCTTATGGGCACTATTGAAGGACTTGGGTTCGGACGATGGAGGGGGTTTTTTCCGGCTCTATGGTAACAACCGAACGAAAAATTTGAATTCATGGTAAAAATCATGGTCTCAAGTTAAATCAGTCATCAAATCATCCCAAAGTTGCATTTCTGAAAATATTATCATTTTAATGGGCACTATTGCAAGACTTGGGTTCGAACTTTAAAAGTCATTTTTTTCGGCTCTATGATTCCAAGCGAGCATGAATCATGGTCCCAAGCTAAATCACTACAAAATCTGCAAAAAGATGCATTTCTGGAAAAATCATAATTTTTTAGGGCAATATTTGAAGACTAGGGTTCGGACTTTATAAGGCATTTTTTTCGGCTTTATGGTTCCAAGTGAGCTGAAATTTTAGTTTGTTATAAGAATCATGGTCATAAGCGAAATCAGAACTTAAATCAGCAAAAAGTTGCATTTCTGAAAATATGATCATTTTTATGGGCAGTATTGCAAGACTTGGGTTCGGATTTCAAAAGGAATTTTTTTCGGCTCTATGGTAGCAACCGAACGAAACATTCGGATGTTTGGTAAGAATCATGGACTTAAGCGAAATCATTCACAAAATTAGCAAAAAGTTGAATTTCTGAAAAAATCATCATTCTTATGGGCACTATTGAAGGACTTGGGTTCGGACTATGGAGGGTGTTGTTTCTGGATATATGGTAACAACCGAACGAAAAATTTGGATTCAAGGTATGTCTCATGGTCTCAAGCTATATAAGCCACAAAATCTGCAAAAAGTTGCATTTCTGGAAAAATCATCATTTTTATGGGCACTTTTGAGGGACTTGGGTTCGGACTATGGAGGGTGTTGTTTCCGGATATATGGTAACAACCGAACGAAAAATTTGGATTCATTGTAATAATCATGGTCTTGAGCGAAATCATTCACAAAATTAGCAAACAGTTTCATTTCTGAAAAAAATCATCATTTTTATGGGCACTATTGAAGGACTTTGGTTCGGACTATGTATGGTTTTTTTTCCGGCTCTATGGAAACAACCAAACGAAAAATTTGGATTCAAGGTATGACTCATGGTCTCAAGCTATATCAGCCACAAAATCAGCACAAAGTTGCATTTCTGAAAAAATCATCATTTTTATGGGCACTATTGAAGAACTTGGGATTGGACTTTGGAGGCTGATTTTACCGGTTCTATGGTAACAACCGAACAAAAAATTCGGATTAATGGTAAGAATCATTGTCTTGAGCGAAATCATTCACAAAATTAGCAAAATGTTGCATTTCTGAAAAAATCATCATTCTTATGGGCACTATTGAAGGACTTGGGTTCGGACTTTGGAAGGTGTTTTTTCCGGCTCTATGGTAACAACCGAACGAAAAATTCGGATTCATGGTAAGAATCATTGTCTTGAGCGAAATCATTCACAAAATTAGCAAAATGTTGCATTTCTGAAAAAATCATCATTCTTATGGGCACTATTGAAGGACTTGGGTTCGGACTTTGGAAGGTGTTTTTTCCGGCTCTATGGTAACAACCGAACGAAAAATTCGGATTCATGGTAAGAATCATTGTCTTGAGCGAAATCATTCACAAAATTAGCAAAATGTTGCATTTCTGAAAAAATCATCATTCTTATGGGCACTATTGAAGGACTTGGGTTCGGACTTTGGAAGGTGTTTTTTCCGGCTCTATGGTAACAACCGAACGAAAAATTCGGATTCATGGTAAGAATCATTGTCTTGAGCGAAATCATTCACAAAATTAGCAAAATGTTGCATTTCTGAAAAAATCATCATTCTTATGGGCACTACTGAAGGACTTGGTTTCGGACGATGGAGAGGGTTTTTTACGGCTCTATGGTAACAACCGAACGAAAAATTTGGATTCATGGTAAAAATAATGGTCTCAAGTTAAATCAGTCACAAAATCAGCAAACAGTTTCATTTCTGAAAAAATCATCATTTTTATGGGCACTATTGAAGGACTTTGGTTCGGACTATGTATGTTTTTTTTCCGGCTCTATGGAAACAACCGAACGAAAAATTTGGATTCAAGGTATGACTCATGTTCTCAAGCTATATCAGCCACAAAATCACTACAAAGTTGCATTTCTGAAAAAATCATCATTCTTATGGGCACTATTCAAGGACTTGGGTTCGGACTATGGAGGGTTTTTTTTCCGGCTCTATGGCAACAACCGAACGAAAAATTTGGATTCAAGGTATGACTCATGGTCTCAAGCTATATAGGCCACAAAATCCTCACAAAGTTGCATTTCTGAAAAAATCATCATTCTTATGGGCACTATTGAAGAACTTGGGTTCGGACGATGGAGAGGGTTTTTTACGGCTCTATGGTACCAACCGAAGGAAAAATTTGGATTCATGGTAAGAATCATGGTCTCAAGCTAAATCAGCACAAAATCAGGAAAAGTAGCATTTGTGAAAAAATCATCATTTTTATGGGCACTTTTGAGGGACTTGGGTTCGGACTATGGAGGGTGTTGTTTCCGGATATATGGTAACGACCGCACGAAAAATTTGGATTCAATGTATGTCTCATGGTCTCAAGCTATATCAGCCACAAAATCTGCAAAAAGTTGCATTTCTGGAAAATCATCATTTTTATGGGCACTTTTGAGGGACTTGGGTTCGGACTATGGAGGGTGTTGTTTCCGGCTATATGGTAACAACCGAACGAAAAATTTGGATTCATTGTAAGAATCATGGTCTTGAGCGAAATCATTAACAAAATTAGCAAAATGTTGCATTTCTGAAAAAATCATCATTCTTATGGGCACTATTGAAGGACTTGGGTTCGGACGATGGAGTGGGTTTTTTACGGCTCTATGGTAACAACCGAACGAAAAATTTGGATTCATGGTAAAAATAATGGTCTCAAGTTAAATCAGTCACAAAATCAGCAAACAGTTTCATTTCTGAAAAAATCATCATTCTTATGGGCACTATTGAAGACGTGGGTTCGGACGATGGAGGGTGTTTTTTCCGGCTCTATGGTAACAACCGAACGAAAAATTTGGATTCATGGTAAAAATCATGGTCTCAAGTTAAATCAGTCACCAAATCAGCAAAAAGTTGCATTTCTGAAAATATTATCATTTTAATGGGCACTTTTGCAAGACTTGGGTTCGAACTTTAAAAGTCATTTTTTCGGCTCTATGATTCCAAGCGAGCTGAACATTCAGATTCATGGTAAGAATCATGGTCTCAAGCTTATCTCTCTCTTTTCCTCCTCCTCCGTTGTTGTTGTTGAGAGAGATCTCTCTCTTTTCCTCCTCCTCCGTTGTTGTTGTTGAGAGAGATAAAGCATTTTTTTCGGCTTTATGGTTCCAAGCGAGCTGAAATTTTAGTTTGTTATAAGAATCAAGGTCATAAGCGAATTCAGAAACAAAATCAGCAAAAAGGTGCATATCTGAAAAAATCATCATTCTTATAAGCACTATTGCAAGACTTGGGTTCAGACTTTAAAAGGCATTTTTTTCGGCTCTATAGTTCCAAGCGAGCTTTAATATTTTTTTTGTTATAAGAATCATGGTCTTAAGCGAAATCATTCACAAAATTATCAAAAAGATGCATTTCTGAAAAAATCATCATTCTCATGGGCACTATTGTAGAACTTGGGTTCGGTATTTGGAGGGTGTTTTTTACAGCTCTATGGTAACAACCGAACGAAAAATTCGGATTCATGGAAAGAATCATGGTCTCAAGCTAAATCAGCCACAAAATCAGGAAAAGTAGCATTTGTGAAAAAATCATCATTTTTATGGGCACTTTTGAGGAACTTGCGTTCGGACTATGGAGGGTGTTGTTTCCGGCTATATGGTAACAACCGAACGAA